>CAEGAF010131980.1:0-17342 GCA_903067075.1 Micropoecilia bifurca
TATATATTTCTAGCCAAGAGAAAGAACTTTTTTCATCAGTCCTGACACTGGACTCTTACATGGAGAAAAATGTTGGAGTTCCACCTTTAACAATCCTCCATTAGATTTGCTTTAAATCTCCACAATTGACACGTAAACCAATAAAATCTCGCTTTAAACTATATAAATCTTCATCTAATTCTGAGAACGTGATTTAACATGACTGTGATATTGTAGAATTTCTAGATAGGAATAATTCTGGGTGTCTCACACCAGAAACTCCTTTTTTCTTCTTCTATTTTAAAGAAATTTTTAAAGTTTTTTCTTCAGGCGTTATTGTTTATTCATATCCTCCAAATTAGTCAATATTGTTAAAAATGAATAATAAATATCCAAGTGCTTTTACCAACTCGTCCACACAGAGTGTTTTTACAGTGCAGGTCCGGTCCGGGTTTATAAATAGAGCTCAAAGCACCTCAGTGCCACTCCACAGCCCCGATGTTAAAGATGACCTGGCAGAAAGCCACCAGAAAGCTGAACCAATCACACGCAGCCAGCTGTGTCACAGCCAGGTGCCATGGTTACCTGACTGCTGTGGCAACCAGGGTCAACGTGCCCTGTCGCACCAGAATGAATGAGGCGCGACGGGAAGAACGGGAGAACAAAAATATCCAGAAGTTTGCAGACACACACAGGCAAGGAAGTATCGAGAAAACCGGGGTTCAAATAAAAGCTGTGTGTGGGCAAAGCCACATCTGGAATTTACCGTCACTGTTTAAATAAGAGTCGATTAGATTTCAGTAAAAAAAGAGCAAAACAATAGAAGTGAGTTGCATTGGGGGAAGGGGTTAATCTTTTCTTTTGTCTGAAGGTAAATATGCTATGTAGCTGGTTATCTTAAATTTAGCCACTAACAAAAGCAAACTACAACTCTTTTTCTGTAATTACCAATAATAATCTTGCTGCAAAAGTCACTTCACGTTTCCAAATTTAACTGGAAACCCATACGCTTCTCCCCTGCAGGCTGCAGGAGATTCCCAAGAGGAACAATGTACAGGAGAGTCATGCTGAGTGGCAAGGAAGCCGAGGCAGAAATGGATGTAGATGACGGGTAAAAAAGATGGTTTAAAGGAAAGGAAGGAGAGGAAGATGGAACAAGAAGAGAGTATGATTGTGTACGTGTGCACGTACAGAGAAGAACCAGTAAATCAAGGCTCGCTGCTCTTCTCCTGCAGTTGCACTTAGCTAATGAAAAGCATCGCTACGCTAACTCGACCGCGACCCCACTTAGAGCCGAAGAGATGGGAGGGAAGTCTCAAAGGCAAGCTTCTGTCCCTCTGCCCGGACACGGACTGATATGAACCCTGCAAAAGCCTTTTTCCGTATTTCTGTCTGACATTATATCAGTTCAGTCAATTTTTTTCAAATCTATTTTCTGTTCATTTTGAGCTGAACCAAACTCCATCCTCAGATAAAGCACACTGTCATTGGAGGAAGATGTAAACATGACAGTAAATCATCATCATCCAGAAGAGCACCACTTTGAGGGGCTCCGTCTGGAGCCAAATCCCTGATGCCCAACAATAATGTACATCCATGAACGCAAGCTAACCCACATCCATTTTCATTTTCATATTTAAGGCCTGCAAACCTTTTCTATTCCAAGACTTCCACATATGGTTCCATTTATTGCCCAGTAAGAGGGAAGTCTTTCTGCATGAACTTAGAGAATGGGTCTTAAGCACACAATGTGGGACATGTTGAAGGAAAGATGTGTTGCATTATGAGCACATTTGACACAAACCGTGCAGCCCTTCAACCGCTCAGGCAGAATTCTCAAACAGAGCGCTGTAAATCAAGCACATTTTGGAATAAAACACGACACTGAAGTGATTTGTTGGGGCTTGATTATGTTTTTCAGAGCCATGTGTGGCTGTTCAGCTGTACTCAACTTTAGAAAATGCCAAAAAAAAAGGCGATAATTTCAGTCACTTGAGTCGCTGTTAGCGGATGGTTGAGTTGTGTAGAGAGAAGGCTGGAGATCATGATGGCACGAGGGACACGCCACCAAAAGAGAGGAGTCCGGACGATGGCATGAGGGACACGGCACCAAAAGAGAGGAGTCCGGACCCCACCCCACCCGCCGGTCACCCTTACTGGATGAAACCGCAGTGCAACACCTGCTTTCAATTTGGAGCGAATTGAAATTCTGTTGGGAACAATGCTGGGCTTTGTGAGACAGCGAGTGGCAGAAAACAGGAATAGCCAAGGAGAGATACTAGAAGGAGAGAGTGAAGAAACCAGATTTCATAAAAGATAGCCTACCCGGGTCAACAACTGTAGAACAAATCTTTACATAAATGCATATCAATATGTCACTGCTGTTGCTCAATTTCCTCTTCAAAAATCATTGTTCTTCATTCTGTTACATATAAAAGCATTCCAACCATTTATATATTGATTTTCAAATTTACATCTAAGGCATATTTCCCTCTAACTGGACAGCAGTTTTTCTCCTCCTCAAAACGGGAAAGACGAGAGAACATGGGAGTGTGAGTCCCTTCCCTGCTTGTTTCTGTGCCTTAAGTTGGCTGCTGAATGGAAACCAAAGCGGAAAGAAACGTATGCAGTTTCCTAAGAGCTTCTGAGACTTTAACTGGAAAGTTAGAACTTCAGGCAGGTCAAGCATTCAAGAAAGGAAAACAAATTATATGTGGAGAGGCACATTCAAGACTGAAAGACTTTGGAGAGGTTACTGATTAATCCAGGAAGATTAGACAGCAATTAGACATGTGATCAGGAAATTGGACTGCTGAGAAATAAGTAGTGGAACATGGACAAAAGGCTCATCAGAACCTAGTAGAAAGTAGGTTTCTACTGAAACAAAGCCACAAATTAAAGATCAAGCTTTAAAAAATACACACGCACACTTGAATCCCAAAATCACAAAGGAACAATTCAGGGAATCCTTACTCGTTTTCAACAAGAACATAAAGACAGAAGGAAAGCTTAATAATTCGGTTTATAAGCCCTTAGGAGACCTTCTTCATTGTGATTATGACGAATTAATGATGGGTTAAAGAATTACCCATCATCATTACTGTAAGTTAAGAAGGACCACAGGCTACCGCTTACAGATCTCCTCTGTTTAGGTTTTATTGTCACATTAAAAGTTTCAGATCTTCAGGTTCAATGTAAAATCAAGTATAAAATGCTAAGGTAAGCTAGCCTCGAAACCTGATAACTTTCTTAGCCACAGGAACAACTTTCATTAAGTGACTGCTGCCAATCTTAACCCAATCCTATTTGTAAAATTATTCTAAATGATTATTAAAGAGTGTCTCCATCAAGCAAAAGCCCAAACTTTGACAAACCACTCCAGACATCTGCACTCCAGTACTTGGCATCACTGTTCTGCCACATAATCCAAGTGTGTTTGGGATTAAAGTCAAACTGGTGGCCGGACATTCTCTTCCAGGACTTCCTGCTAGAGAGCTAAATTTATGGTTTCCTTCATCACAGCTAATACTTCAATACTGAAATAGTGAAGCACTACCAGCAGCATCCCTTTGGGATGAGTTGTCATTGATTTTGGGAGATACTATTCCATGTTTCTATATATTGGAAATCGACTCTGATGGTTCACAAACATCCCAAACAAAAACAAAGTCACGCCCAGATCTTTAGCCTACTTCCTGTATTTATGTGATTTTGTTAGTGCCCCCAAGTGCTCAAATAATTAATAGCTGAATTAATCAAGAAATAGGCTAGGATGCCCTCAGTTGGAGCCACTTCAAGAATTCAGTAATGCAAAGGTGAGTGAATATTCATCAGTGCAGTCAGAGCGTGTGCAGAGCATAATATGAGATAAAGTAATCTCAATGGGTCCAAACTTGTGACATTAAGTAGCACTTGCATTGATTCTAGATGAACAGACAATTCATGATTTAAAGGGCATAATTATTTTTTCACACTGAGCCAAATTGCTTTGGAAAGCTTTTTTTTACTCAGCTGAGTGTCATTTTACATGAAAGCACTTACCTTTGAGTGTGAAAGCCTGACTGCAGCTGTTTGTCCTGTTTGTGCATGTGTGCAGTGCGATCGATATCAGGTTTAAACAGAGAAAGCCAAAGATCAATGTGCTGTGATCATCAAGTCTGGCCTGCTTATGATCATTGCTCTCCAGCTAATGAACCTGGACTTGCAAACTGGCTAATGAGCTCTGCTGTTTCTGACTCTTGTTTCAGGAAAAAAAGAGAGAAACTTTTAAAAAGAACACAAAGATGTAGTGTTTGAATTATTCATTAGGAAGTGTTACAGCTGATGTTCTAACACACACTGCAGCTTTTTACATTGTTTGATCTTGGGAAGCAGGTACTTCTAACTTTTTAAATGTCTTCATTAAGATTTAGGGATACATGGGTCACATTCAGTAGAAGGCAGATATTTGTAATTACTGCATATTTAAAACATATATATGTTTACTGTCTGAAATAAAAATTAGTGTTTTAATGCAACATGGAATCACCAATCTCCCAAAAGTACGGAAATCTGCACCAATAAATTGACTAAAACAATGATTATTAATTCTTCTTATTCTAAACAGGCAGTTTACAAATCAACTTGTTGGTGCACTACTGATTCCTATCTGAGACAGTACTGGAATTACCTTGTTCTATCTGAAGTGTAGTATAATTGAAGGTTGTGAAAAATTAACTCTTTCTTATTTCTTCAGTTTTTAACTCAAACCATTTTTTTAATCTGCAAATGACCTTTTCGAGACTGTAGTTAACAATTAATTACTAAAGTATTTAGTGATTATTTTAAAAACTAATTCATCACAATTAATCAGGTTAATTACTCCAACAATGACATTTCATCAAATATTTCCCATTGGGAATGTGCATTTAGCTTAGAACCTCTACGAGTACTACTCAAAACATGCAGGCAATACAGGTGTTTTGGTAAGAAAAGTGCTGAAAATACAGATTGGAACAGTGATTCAATCTTGATCTACTAGCTGTGTATTTCCTGTGGTCATCCCCATGTTAAGGCTTCACAGTTTTTGACATTTAAGACTTCTAAAGGCAAAGAGAAACCATCTCATCTGGCAGCTACTGAGGTATGTGGGCTGAAATTCAAACTGCAGTATGAGAAATGGGGGCAGAGCATCTCACGGTGCCCAGGGGAAGGGTGCTAAAGCTGGGTTGAGGGCTAGCTGATGGTGGCCTGGGGGTCTGGAGGGAGGTGTTCAGTCACAATGGATATAAATCACCTGGTCATGAAATACACAGAGCATTGTTTAGCCAGAGTGACAGCAAAAAGTCTCTGAGGAAAGTCTTCACTCCATGCATTCATGCACAGTTACACAGATAAAAAAACTGGAGCAAGGAAAAAGCTCTAGTGAGAACTGGAGCCAAGACAGGACATGACGTTCCATTGGAGGCTCATGACCAGAACTGGGTCTGAGTACAATTCTGTCACTGGGAGGTCATCAGCATCAAAAAGTCAACAAGACGACACTGTCAGCTGTCAACTTCATAACATCATTAGAATGAGCAACAGAAACTGTGCAAACAAACTCTATAGGCTCAACCAATGTGTGACTAGCTTGATAAAAACTAGCTCCTCGTTCTATGCCGTAAAGAACCATCAGCCACTGAAAAGACTTTTGCTGAATTCCATGAAGAGTAGGCCACGGTGTCATTGCAAGCAATAAAATGTCGTAAGTATTCTTCTTATTCGACTGACTATTCTTAAGCTTGGCCAAAAGCGGACTAAATGGTTTCGTTCAATTCCTCTGCTGCCATTGTCAAACTTTAACCACAGGCAGATTGCAGTTCTAAGAATATCACTGTTCACAACTCTTCCTACAGTTCATTGACTGGTTCGGTTGAAATTGATCCTTAGAAATCCAGTTCAATGGGAAAAATCCCAGATGGCACACTGAAGGGAGATGAGAATCAAGTGCAACTACATAAGAAGACAATAGCCAAGATAACGTGTCACCAAAAGTTTGGAAAAAGACAAATTGATCAATTGGTCAAATGTGATTACCTCTTAGGCTATCAAGAACAAGAGTTGATACTGTTTATGATGTTGATGAGCAGAATTTGAAATTAAAGTCATGGAGTGGAGGGCCTCTTCAGGTTTGCTTTTTGTGGATAAAGTGGTTCTGTTGTCGTCTTCAAGCCATGATGTTCAACATTCATTGGAGATGTTTGTGACTGAATGTAAAGCAGGCAGGATGATAGTCAGCCGAGGTGGTTGTGTGTCTGAAACCTCCTTGAAGGCTTTCAGGTCAGATCTATATTGCAGGATCTCTAAATCCCTTCAAAGCAACAGGGTAACACTGAGGAGAGGGATGTCTGGGATTTTCTCCTGTACCCACTATGTTTACAACTTTATCTTAAAAAGCAGAACACAATAGATTGATAGATGAACAACATCATCAAAAAACATCCAAGCTTTAACTTTAAAAGAAAATGATTAACGTGGTTTCTGTGGTATTTCTATGGAACTCTTACGCCCACGGCCACACAAGGAGGATCCATAGTAAATTTATCACTCAATAATTTCTTCACTCAACACAAGCTGATTACAAGGCAGGACTAGCATGATTACAAGAGGAAAATGGAATTTCTAGAACACATACACATGCGTGCACAAACTCAAACAGAGGTGTCACACGCAGAGGCATGGCAGGCAGTAACCGTCCGATCAAAGCCTGATTGATTTTCAGAGCTCTCTGGGGATTCTGGTCGGTCAATAAGGGACTCTGTTAGACAACTCAGGACATGATGGATCTGCCATACGTCTTGCCTGACAGCATTGCAGCTGCCGTGAACTTGACTAGAGGAGAGAATAGAAATATTTATTTGAGCTGCCTTGAAATTGTGAGGCTTGAGTTAAGTGAAGGTGAAAAGAATTGAGGAGAAACCACAATGTAAAAGTAATGACTTACTCTCCATTCAGGGAAAAGCTCATATAATGGGGATCTCGCAAGTCTGTTTAAAATAATTTTACATAGAAATACCCAGATGAATTTAGAGAAATACCAGGAGGGTTAGCCTGCTAACAATTAGCATGATTGGCTCACAGAGACTACAATTGATTTTGGTCTGTTTTAATAAAACCAATGCAGAATCCATACTTTTATGTACCCTTTGACAACTTTCTAGTGTTCTAATAATGAATAAAAATTTCCAGAAAAAAAATTGGAAAATGGAGATTTCAGTAGGACACAATAAAGTTAACAAATGGACTATAAGGACAGTTTCTTCTCAAAGCTTACATTACTTCATAATTTTAACAAATTTCACTCCCTGGTGAACCACCTGAAAAAGAAAAATAGAGTACACCTCGTCATTTCAGTCAAGTTAATCACCAACCTACAAATGTTGCGATTAATCCAAGTCTGACATTATGTTACATTGTTTTCTTGGCATTAGTAGATTTTATTTACTAGGAATACCGGTTTAGAAACCCACTCCTGCAAACTGAACTCAGGTGAACACGAGAAGCAAACTGTTGAGTAGGATTTTTTTTTTTTCCCCCAAGATTCTTTTGCACATGTCAAGTAAGTTTTTTTAAGCTGCTTTGCATTTTATACAACAGTAATGAGCTCACAGATGTATTTGACCAGCGCTGTAGGAACTAGTTGGCATTTGTAGCTTCTTCTGTCAAATCTAATATTCTCTCTCAGTGTGTGGGACTGATAAATTATTAATAGCATGTATTTGAGGAGCTTTCTGAGAAGCAGCTTCTCACACGTCACTCAGCCTCTCCACTCTTCTTCTTCTCTGTTGATGATGTCACACTTCCTAACATCCCTTTCCTGCTCAGCGTTCAACTCCTTTCCGTTGTCTGTGTAAAGGCTCTTGATGCGCTATTGAAGGCCTCCATCTGGACGACTCAATGCTCTGCTTTGCATGGGAGTGTTTTCCTTCCACCCTGCCTCTTTCCACTTGCATCTAAATAGCTCTGTGCTCCACTGCAAGCTGGAGAAAAGTAGGGCAGATGCCTCATCATTGCATACTGTGTGTGCACATTCTGCAATCTAAAGAAACCATTAATTCAACTCTAAAGCTACTGGTAGACACTTAAGGTGAAGAGATGACCTTGTAAAATGCAATCAAAAACATAAATAAGGTCTAAAAAGACAGACAGGAGTTAAAGGTCTTTTGCCCAAGTTGATGTGTATCACAAATTTCAAGGGGTTGTTTGACGTGTTTCTGTGGAAAGCCCCCGGTTCCTGAAGCACTCAGTCAGTCCCAGATAGAAGAAGGAGATTAAATTATACAGGAGAGCCCAGAAATAGCTCAAGTGCCGAGGCCGCATGGACTCCTGACGCGAGAACATGGCATTGCAAGTCGCCACAAGAACAGTCAACTGGATTAGTGCTGCCCAGACCACCGAACGGAGCAGTGGATTATAAATTTGACGTGCGATGGGATGAATGAGAAGGGATGTATGGGTCCTTAAACTTCCAAAGCAAATATGGAACCAGATTTGTGGGGAAAAAAAACAAACTTTCATGCTTCAAGTGAACTCATCAGTGGACACTCTGTTGGGATTTCTAAAACAACTTTTCATCTTGAACTGTTCACTTCCTCGGAGTTTACATTAAACACAATCACCCTCTTAACAGAACATGGAAGCCAACTGTGAAGAAATAGCTTTCTTAATTTATGTCCCTTTCTAGTGTAGGTTTGTTTGTCTTTCTGAAAATGTTTTACACAAAATGTAGATCTCTTACCCAGAACATGCAGGAGAGGCACACCCAGGTCCTGGCCCTTCCGGCCAGAGCAGAGGGCAATGACAGAGAGACAGAAGGCATCCTTTAAAAAAAAAAAACCTATCCAAGCTCACAGCCAGAATCCACAGTGTTTCCAAAAATTCGGAGCGTTTCCACCCAAACCCTGGTTACATAGATCCATGCCAGCCGTTTGAGATGCACAGAGGAGTAACAAACCCAGTGCTGCTTGGCTTTAGTCAGTCTCCCTCATGTGAGCGCCCTCCCTTCTCTTACTTCTTTAAGCTGTCCCTCTTGTTCTCTAGCTCACTTCTGCCTTGCAGTCCTTTCCTCTTGAAGTGTGGTAACTTTATTCCATTTTTGGGGGGAAGGAGGTGAGTTCTAACCTTTACTTTTCTTTCCAAAAACTCCCTCTCCTCAAATGATCCTTGTTAGCCCCTCCTTCCCCCTTCCCTCTCTTTACACACATGCACATACAAACTCTATTCACTGACCAACCCTCTACCCCCACTTTTAGCTTCCTTGCATTGCATACCTCACCTCTCCTTCCCTCCATTTTTTCTCCTGGAAGCATGCTCACTCATGTCTGTGCTAATGTCACTTCAATTTTTCATCGGCAGCCCCTTCCTGTTTCCAAATCGTCTCTCCTCCTGTGAAATATCTGCAGGACAAACTGGCTGCTGTGACTCTGCCAAGGCCGAGTCCAATTGCCTACACAATACATCAGAATAGTTAGTTGCAACAGATATGCAGATTTGTATATGATATCATAACCCTATATGTATTTGTTTGTCTTGAATTTAGTTACTATTGCGCAGTTTCTAAAATTTGATTACGAACAAATGTTGTACAGTAATGCCAGGAATTGTTATGCTACTATAGGTAAAAACCTTTACTAAGATTTCTTGCATATGGTTCTGTTTATTTATCACCACATCATCATATCCATTCCTTCAACCTGCATCAAGCATTCAAAACAAAGACCTATAGAGACAGTTGTGCTAATGCCCCCAAAACTCTCTTTCTGTTATGGTTGATATGTTTGCCAGATTATTTGCTCCAACATCCTGACCCCTAAACCCTACTGTTAGCTTGACTCTTAACCCTTAATGACAGTAAACACAAACTGCAAACCAGAATAAACATGGACAGGTTTTCTTTGTTCATGCACCAGATGGAAAGGAATGGCAATTGCGAGAGTAAGGGCTTTGGACTTCAGGATCTCAGAGTTGGTTGGTTCAAACCTTTAAAGTTTTTCAGCCCTCTAATGAAAGAGGACATTCATTCATCAAACAATGCAGGACTCATGTGGCTTCTGGACTTCCTGCTCCCACTCTGGCACTCGACAGGGTTTGTCCCCAGTAGGGAGTCAGGATGATGTCACAGCAAGGACCACAAACTGCCTCAACAAGCCTTACAAGCAACTACCAATGAAAGGTGATTGTTTTTTATAAGACTACAAAAATTCAGTGATGAACTTCTGATATTGTCCACTATTACAGGCAGACTAGAGAACTGCACAGAGATGATCATGCATCTTGGGTGACAGGATTCCATGTGTCAATGAATACACAACCATGTAAACAACCTGTTATACAATCATCTACTGCAAGATCTATAGGCCAGGACTAAGCACAGCAGCCCTAAACCTTGAACAAGATGTGCAAGAACATTTTCTAATTGAAACTGCTCTTCAGGTGGTTCTTAATTGGTTCTTCATTGAGTGATATTAAGCTATGTTTATAACTAATCAAAGGATGAATTCCACATTTGCAAAGTGCTATCTTTATTACACAAGATTATGACAAGAACCAACAAGAACTGGAATAATATGAACTGATATCTGATTTTCTAGAAATGCCAGGACAGAATGTTTAAAAAAAGAGAAAGAAAACTTCCATTTTATATCTCACATTTAACTTAAAAGGAAACATTTTGATGTTACAATTACAGTTTTGACAAATTATAGATGGTGCTACTTTGTTTCATCTAAGCATCCTGTCAAATTTCACACTTAGCACTGTTTTTCTGGAGCTGAGCCTTTCTGCTGAAATGACAAATGTAAGTCAGCATTAACTTTTATGCTGTGTAATGCATATTTAGGGATTTTGTTTTTGTAAAATCAAACTATAAAACATGAAGGTATTAAAAAAAATAAAATTCCATAAGAGATATAATAAGTTTAAGAATAGTCATTTAAATTAGTGAATAATTCATAGTTTTTCAGTAGCTTCTTTTTAGTTCTTTTTTAGTCTTTTTTGTCATTATGATCTTTTTAGGATTATTTTTACTCATTTATTATACTGACCTAACTTATTGGACCAGAATGCATTTGAGTGTTGTGTCCACTTCAAAATAAGATCACAAATATAAATGTCTAATTCTTAACAATGGATAACAAAAACTTCAACAGATGTTGAATGTTATTCAGATGAAAGTAAACATCCAAATAAAGTAGCATTTAGGATTTAAAATTAATTCAGGGGAAGCTAAATGCGCTAAATGTTTTCAAAGTTAAACATAATTTGATCCGCTGAAGTGTGCCAACCCAGTGGATGATCAGGGACACTCCTCGACTGCAGAGCACTTAACAATGCCTTCTTACTCTGTTTGAAAACACATTTAAATCAGTTTTCATGCAAAATATTGAGTCTCTGTTTGCATTCTGCAGGCTTTATAATTACTAAAACAGAACAGCTAAAGTCCTTGCAGAATGGCTAGAGTACCAAATATTCATCCATATACTGCATTGCACATTGAAAGGAATTGCAGAATGCATGTGTTTGTGTGCACAAACCGCAGCACTGAATCAACATTACCCCAGCTGCACAGGAACATTACATCACTCCACAGTCAGATCCATAAAGGGCTAAGAGCCAATTCATTTTGAGAAAACACCCCCTATTGATCCACGCTGCTTTCCATCACTTCCACTGTAACAGTTACCTCAATCTATGGCCTCACCTGACACATTATCTCTGTGTGTGTGTTTATGAGCGAGGCGGCCTCTGCCTGTGTATTTACATAACAGGACGGCATTAGGGAAATGCTGGAGAAGTCACTTAACTGCTAGGAAGCTTTGTTCAGATAGATTTTTGGTGCATGTGTTTGATGCATTACAGCCATGTTTTTTTCCTGCTCTAAACTGGGTTGCTAGCAGCCCCTAGTGGCCTCCAAATAGTCAACAGCAGATTGACTGCATTTTTGCTTCCATAGTTATTCCTCATATAATCACTATGTAGGATATTTCAACAGCAAAACTCACTGATTCAAAACGTCATTAACAATCTATGCTACCTGTTCAAATCATGGGAAAACTCAAGCTTGCATATATGGATAGATTCATTAATAACCAAAAATGTGTTAGAAAAAATCTATTTGAGAAAAGGAATCTCCTGCTGTTGCTGAAGAATCCATCACACTTTAAACATTCATGCTAAAATAATAAAGAATCCATCAAGCTCTGTGGGCCTGGAAATTCCCTTTCTGCTGTCTGGAGAGACTGTGTAGGGAAAGGATGCATTTATTAAACTAATACAGATGCAGGTAAAAACTGAGTAAATCAAGCTAAAGAGGGAAAAACAAGCTTAAAACGCCACAGAATGATGTCAAAGGAGAGGTTGCTTCCTTCATAAAGCTGCAGCAGTGTCGCCTTAGTAACACATATGGAGGAAAGCTTCACCCAGCATCACTCCCACTTCCCTCTCTCCTCCAACCCCCAACCCCTCGTCTGCCTCTTAGAAAACCACCGCACATCCACGCATCCCATCTCCTGTAGTAACCCGGCCCCGTCATGTGGGGACTGCTTGAGCTGCGTTGCCATGGAAACTGAACACCTCAAAGCAGTCCTCAGAGGGAAGATGTGGAGCCACCATACCTCTCCACTTTCACCTCCCAGTCGGCTTTTCGGCTCAACAGGGCAACAGCAGACGCTACAGAAATCTATTTGTCATGCAGCAACTTGCTTGAGTATTGAACTGAAAGTCAAATATCACAGAAGGGACGTAGAAGGGAGTAGATGGAAGTGAAATAACCCCCAAAAATGATGACTAAGACTGAGAAAAAAATCAAGAATGTGATAATGACATACAACTGAATCACAAAGAGATAAAAAAAATGAATAAATGAACCCCAAAGGAGACATACATTTGAAGTACAAAGACACTGGCTGACAAAAAAATGACAAAAATTACATGTAAATTAAATACTAAATTACAACCAGGAGACAAATGAAGGAAATGTGGAAAATGTCGATTCAAATGCAAACAAGACCTATGAAAACCCAAAACAAGCTGAGAGAAGCTAAACTAGAGATGAAATGGTCATTGTACTCTTGGACCTGTTGTGTCCTGATTCATCTACATTAATGGTGAAGAAAACTGTCCAGATAAAGCAGTCTCTCACCGAGACCCAACCTATTAATAAAATGTTTTATTTACATTATGTTTTTCTAAGTTAAACTAATTCTTACTGACAAAGGAGCCATCACATATTTATACATCTGACAGAAGCTCACACTGCCCTTACTTAACAATATAAGGGTTCAGACATGCAAACAGAGAATGAAGGCTGCATGAATATTCTCTCAAAAGACTAAAGATTGGAGTGTTAAGGTTATGCTTTTGAAAACAGGCAATGGTATTTTCAGTAAAGCAATCAACATTTTTGCTGAATTATGCGTCATTACTGCAAGGCAAGTAAAAACATGGAAATTATGGAAATTGAACTGAGGAAAAAGGACCTATGAGTCGATTTCCACACACAAACGCTACACAAGAATGCGTCGAAAGGAGGGGCAGAGTGGTGGGAATGAGTGCGGGCAAAGAGATAAGGAGCTGCGGCAATTGGGCGAGGGTGGTGGTGGTGCCACGGAGGGGAGTGGGTTTTCTCTTGGTGCTGGTGCTGGAAGAGATGTGTGCCTGCAGCATTGCAAGCTACAGCGTCACCAGCAGACTTTGTAATGACACTACGGGAGGATCACAGCAAGTTTAAACCCTCATGTTCAGAATCCTAGGAAAGTTTCCAAAATTGACGATTTGCTTGTGGTTATATTCTGCTAAGGGCATTTTGCGATATGGTGATTTTGTTTATGTTTCCTGAGTAACACCTGGCACACTCTTCTTGATGTTACTGGAAAAGTTACCAGAACAATCGTTGCTACACAACTGATTATCTGATTATCTGATTTCATCAAATAAATGAAAAATGCATAGATTGCCAGTTAAGCTGCCCATAAAGCACATTGGCTTTTTGGTTACTGTTCAATGAACTCTGCTTGGCCTTGCAAATACGACACATGACTGATTAAGTATGTTGTAAACATTACAGACTTGCAATCACTAACTAAGAACAGGTTAAACTGGATAAAAATGAGGGAATACCATAAGTTATTTTCTATGGAATGCTCCCATAATGGTGCATCTCAGTTCTGCAGGTTTCAAATCAAGGTGACCCTCCTTGGCAGCTGAATTGGCCAGAAGTTTCAATGGCAAATTTTTAAATCCGAGCACTAAAGTTCTCCATTCACCTAAAGTTAGCCGTCTGAAGACCTCTTGAGCATATAACACTGACCTTGAATCAACACTTGGAGCACTTTGATAATGGTCTTCTAGAGACAATGGTCCATTGCCAAGCTCATATTTTGCAGCTACGTCATTTCGGTGGTTTAGGCCAGTTGAATGCAAGTCACGGTTGGGTAATTTGATTGAAAACAGAACCAATCCTGAAGTAGATTCCATGCAGATTGATTAGTTCAATTAGATGCTAAAGCAGCAGAGACGCAGTTGGAGAGCAGTCCCTTAAGTCAGTCATTTCCTACTACCCTTCTTGCACATTCATCGAGGTCTTACCTTGTTTCGCTTGGCTCCTCGCAGAGGAAAGAAACAGGCAAAGAGGAACTTGCCCCAGCTAATGACAGCAGCCAGGCACCAGTTGAGGCGAGCCATGCCTGTGTCTGTCCCGTCTTGTCTGCCAGCCTTCTTATCTCCCACTCCAGCACTGGGGAAGGATCCTGCAACCGTCCTCAAGACTATGGAAAGACAGGAGATCCTCTTGTCCTAGTCCCTGGAGCAAATATGAAGTGTCTGAGTCAGACAATGATTGAGGATTTATGTTCCTTTCAGGCGGTTTTGGAAATGTTGAATGTTTGTGTCTGCAGTTCCAATTTGTAAGGAAACAAGAGGGGCTACCAGCAATCCCCCAAAAGGACTAGACCTTTGAACAATCTTGGAGGACCTGGAGCATTTCTTTAGCTAAAAAATGTCTCCCTGTCTGTTCATCCATTCGTCTTCTCAGTCTAGTCTGGATGAGTCAGTCCTCAAAGTGTGATCAGCACCGTTGGCTGCATAATGCGAAGAGCCCGCTGCTGATCGACGACACCGCTACACCTACGCTGGCATACCCTCACTCACTTTTCCCCCTCACACACACATACATACGCTCGCCTGCATGTAACGCTGTCCTGGCAAATGTGTTCGCAGGCAGAACAGCCCCCACCCCCCGCCCCTTGCTCCTCTCTCATCACACGGCTACCCCTCCAGGCTCAGGATCGCCGGTGCTTCGAATCCACACACTCCGCTTACACACACTTGTCCATCTCTTTCGCTCCGTGCTGCTCAGCGACACACACGCTCTCACACACATACATGCAGTGATGCTGCAGCATTTACTCAGTCAGAGTGGGAGGAGGGGAGCAAAAGAGTCAGGAGGGGTGGGGGGTGGGGGAATGATGGGGAGCAAGGAAGAAAGGATGGATTACAAGGGGGCGAGGGGCGGGTGGTCTGGTGGGGGGTTGCCCGCATTTGCAGCGATATTTTGGAGTTAAAAATGATGACAAACAAAAGTGTGCATCAAGTAGCAACGGACGGGATGGAAAACGGCTCATAGGAGAAAATATGGATGAATGCGAGAGGACAGGAAAGGAAGGGAATGACAAAATGGGAAGCAGCAGGTCACTGGAAGAGAAGCAGGAGAGGGGAGTGTGTTTTAGAAAACTGAGCACACACGCAGACGGATGGATGAAAGCTGAGGCTGATGCGATGCAGGCGCAGGTTGGTGATTGTAGTCTGAGAAGAACTGGGTCGCAGAAAGGAGGAGAGGGAGAAAGGACGGAGGAGAGGGGCAGGGTGTTGAATCATTGTGTCTTGGGTGATTATTTCCCACCATCTCTCCCACTCTCTCTCTTACACACACACACACACACACACACACACACACACACACACACACACACACACACACACACACACACACACACACACTACTGCAGGTGGTGCACAGCCTCATTCACTCTGCTGCAGTCTCTCTACGCTTCAGTGGGAGCACATTCTCACTGCAGAACGCTTTCCTCTGCTACACCCCCGCCCCCTCCATCCAATCTCCAAACCCCTTTCCATGCAGCACACCACTGCCACACTAATGCAATCACAACACATCAAAGCAATGAGCAAAGGAGATAAACTGTGCAGAGGAGGCTTTTCTGTCAACCAAAGCTTGCTTAGCCTACAGGGTCGATGGGGGAACACAAATGGTTCCTTCTTTGATCCTAGAAAAATAAGTTCAAATCCTTTTGATTTTACTCTAATATCCTGAATTGCAGAAGCCACCTAATGAATGTGTGGAGATTTAATCCGAGAGGCAGCCAGGAGGCCAGGTTTGAAAGAAATATCTTGTTTCTTTCAACCATGGTTGAAAGAAACAAGATATTGGCTGAAGTCATTAGGAGTGTGCCATTATCATCAATGAAGTGAGTTCTGTACCAAAATCTGCTTAAAGGCCGCTCAGTGGGGAAGAAGCCATTATTTCATAACCCACATGAAAAGATAATTATAGCTTGAAAACATAAGAAAAAAATACCTTCACTGTTGGAGAATTTGTCTTTGGTCACAATGCATCACTACACTTTTGAAGTAACCTTACAAGCCTTATCACTGTTCCAATTGGGGAGCACGGTGGTGGCAGCATCACTTTTTCTACAGGAGGAAGTTTCATACTTCACAAAACAGATGCGAGCAAAGCGAAGTTCAAACCTGAAGCATTAGGAATGAGCCATATTTCTTCTTCGCTATCATAAGAATCTTATCAAAGGATACCCAGAACACTTGACCCAAATAATACAGTCTAAAAGTCAATTCACTAGCTAATAAGAAAATGT
This sequence comes from Micropoecilia bifurca, assembly GCA_903067075.1. Lineage (NCBI taxonomy): Eukaryota > Metazoa > Chordata > Actinopteri > Cyprinodontiformes > Poeciliidae > Micropoecilia > Micropoecilia bifurca. Next base: position 16,887 of record CAEGAF010131980.1, read on the forward strand.
ACGTAAACTTTTAAAATAGATTCAAAACAAGTTCTTATTTTTCCAAGATTTAGAAAAGAAATAATTTTGATTATCTAACAGAGAACAAGTTTGGTCTTTGTACAATTTCCTGATGCAGTGTGCTCCATTCTGGAAACAATCCAAGTCATTGTGGGCAAACACATAAAAACGTAAAGAAAAAATCCTTTCTTGCTTGATGCAACCAATGTTTTTGTTCTTTTTAGTTTTTCCCAAGTTTTTACAGGAATTCTTACAATGGGATTTATAGTACTCCAGGTAAGGATCTGGGAACTGCCTTGCTGCTGACTCTCTGTAACCCAAGAGCGGTGATACGGAAGCCTGAAGATGCTGGCTTCTGTGGAAGTGACGAGATGATTTCTGTTCTGCCCCAGGCTGGGAGTTGGAGGTGTCTTGGTTGGTTTTGGAAAGTTCTGTGTTTTATTTTGAAGGAGAATT
>CAEGAF010131986.1:0-51413 GCA_903067075.1 Micropoecilia bifurca
CACAGGACAAACAACCATGCACACACACACTCTCACCTAGGGCCAATTTAGACAGACCAATTAACCTAACAGTCATGATTTTGGGCTGTGGGAGGAAACTGGAGAACCCGGAGAAAACCCACACATGCACAGGGAGAACATGCAAACTCCATGCAGAAAGGCCGGGGCCGGGAATCGAACCCAGAACCTTCTTGTTGCAAGGCAACAGCTCTACCAACTGCGCCACTGTGCAGCCCAAGTTTTATATATTTATTTAATTGTTTGTTCAGGAAAACCCCTACAGTGGTGCTGCGTTTCTAAGGAAACGCTACAACACAAAAACACATGGCTTTCAGCTGCACAGGCTGGATTAATCCAACGAAACCAATGCAAAACACATTGAATTAACACAAGAAATAAACTAGAATGACAAGATATAAGAAAACAAATAAAGAAATGACCAAAACAGAAAGTAGCTGAAGCTAAATGTCTGAGCACCAAAGGAACATGATGACTCTGACCAGTGTTGCCCAATCAGATCGCCTGACATAACGGTGAAAAATACTGAAGATTATCTGCCCCTATTCTCCACAGCCATTGTCCATGTGACGAACAAAGATTACAATCTTAGTTTGTAACTCGTGAGTGACTAACTATGTTTATCTGGAAGGATATAGCGATCCGTACATGCCAAAAATAAACAGCAGCACACCTACGGGTCCAACTATTTGTCCTCACTTGTTCTTTGTTCTGCAGCCGAAGCGTGAGCTCAGACGTTCATGTAGCAGCAGTCTCTGATGAACTGAGTTCAGGTCCCTTTGGGGCACAGTTGGTCAAATTCCAAACCCAGTGTTTATCCTTCCTGTCGTTCAGGTTTGTGCTAGCTACTGCTCTCTTTAACTGAAACCTGCCACAAATGTGTTTTTGTGCTTATGGTGGCCCGATTGCACCACCCTGCATCTTTATCAACCCACTTGGTAAAAGCAGGCGGGCGACTGTGACTCAGTGGGAAGAGCAGTCGTCTTGTGATCTGAAAGTTATGGGTTTGGTTCCAGTTTTTCTCCTGTCAGATGTTGATGTGCCCTTGGGCATGTAGGGTGCGTACCTGTGAGCCATGTGGTTTCCCCCTGCAATGTCTGTGAACCATTGAGATTTAATAGTCACTAGTAAAGATTTCTCATGACAAATTCCTTCATTTCCCAAGATTTCAGCTGCTATGTCTCAAGACTCAACCTTGCTCAATGTCTGAACTTTTTCCTTTATTCTCTCTTTCGTGCATCCTACAACTTTCTATATTTTCTAACATCTTCCATCAGACGCTCTTCCATATTCTGCACCATTTCATCCACAAGACAGCGACGACGGTCGGCCTTACCAGCTTGGTGTCCCATATGAAACAATTCAGTATGAACACCGTTCCCTGCAGAGCTGGTCACTGTGCAACTCAGAACGTCATAAAAATGTACTCTTGCGCCAACATGTCCGACTGATGTCTGTCAATTTCTATTAGCGACTGGCCACTGGGCTGGAAAAGAATGAATCAGTACAAGCCATTAAAGTGCTAAAGAGGGGATTTCAAAGAGGTAGACATTTTCAAAAGTTCATGGCAAAAAGTAGTAAATGTAGGATATAGCACTCATTACAGGCCTACAGCTTGTTTGGAAGCCATGTCAGAAACTCTTGTTTTACTATGACATGTGGAAACATGGAGGCTTTGCTAAGTTGTACTGGGACTTGAACTGGAATCACACGCTTTGGTCAGACAAAGATACTCCAGCTGAGTCTGGTCTAAAATCCTTTTTGTTGCACCTGTGTGCATTTCTCTTCCCATGGCCTCTGGGAGCCACTTTAAAATCCCAAAACATTTTAAATAAAAATCATATGGACTCTTAACATTAAAGTAGAAAACAAAAGATTTGCTGGATTCTTTTTAGCAGCATCAACACAAGGCCAAGTCAACATAAAAATGGTTCAACATGAACCATTTTTATGGTTTTTATGGTTCATGTTTTATGGTTCAACCAACCCTCTTCCATTACCATCCCAATTTGCCTAATCTTGTCTCTTTTTGTTCTGTGCGTTTTCTCCTACAGCGTTGTCCACTGTGGTACCCGCATCGACGGCAGCTCGTCAGGTACCGTTCCGACCCGCTTCTCCTCGCCGTAGAAAAAGGAAACACCGCAAACGCATCAGCAAAGCTGCTATGAGGGCTATGATCATGTGAAGGTGAGGACACAGAGAAACCTACAAGCATGAAGGAGAACGTTTTGTTCAGTAAAGCTTGTTTTGCTCTCAAACCCTCGGTTACGTAAGCAGAGAGCCAATGTTTTCTGTATACAAAATGTTGATGGCATTTTGATAATCACATACTTAAGGGAAGGGTCTACATTGTCTAGAAATCACAAAGACTTCTGTTTTAGTAGTGCTAGCTGTGCCATATAAGATGCTTATAAGTGATGAATTAGAAGGGTGGGGAACACATTCTGAATGCTGGTAGTTATAGTTCCCAATTACAAATCTGAATTAAATCAGAAGGTGGACCTTTTTTTAAGTAGCATGTTTGAAGTTTTGCTCATTTCTTTCTCCAACAGGAAGCAGCTCTGCAGAATCAAAGATTGTGGAGACGAACGATGCGTTTCCTGGAGGCGGGACGTTCAGACCTGCTTCTTTTACGTACTCGGCTTGGCAGAAAGTCACCTTTCCAGCTCTGGAGATGCTACGAAGTATCCGTTAGTCTGGATTTAACAAGTGCAATCTCGTGAACTCCTCAAATCAGAGAGGCTTTGACACACTGAACACTGGATCTCAACTTCTGTCATCTGAAAAGTACAAATGGATGAACTAAATGAGGATTTATCTGTACAGCGCTTCAGGAACGCAGGACAAGAGGCAGCCATTGACTGGCTACTTTCAACAAGTTGCTTAATTTAGCCAAGATGGATACTGAATTGCTGATTTGGGGCTAAATGTGGAGTTTGAAATAAAAAGAAAAAAGCAAACTGACCAGGAGAACTGGATTTCTTCACTGGGAAGACTGGAAACTGTAGCTTACAGCCTTGGCCTCAGTGCCAAAAAAAAAACTGTTATCCTGAAATGTTTGAGTCTAACATAATGTAACACTGGAGTAATAACACACTGATCATACTACACTGACTTTAGAGTCTACTATGTACTGTAGCTAATATCAGTAACCTGCTCAATCATTACTGCTGTCTAATAAAATAAACAGAACAACAACTAAACGCCTGCTTTAACAAAAGGCTATACATATCCACAAGTCTTAAAGACATGGCTTTTAGAGGCTGTTGTGAATCAGTTATATAGATAAATGCTACATTGTAAGAAAAAAAAGCTTTTAAGAAAATTATTTCCTGGTGAAAGAGAAAAAAAGTATTTCTTAACTTATTGAAGAGGAGGATATGAAGTCGTTTGGTTCTCAAGTGTAATTATTGCCACAGACATGTAATATTTGGTTGTACTGTAATGAATGTTATTTTTCATAAAAAATAATAATAAAAAAATGATCAAGAATAATTGCAGTGATATCTTTGGTGGGTGTTTGGGCAACTGAAGAAAAGCCATGCTCATCACTATGCACTCTGTGTGTGCGTGTTAAGCTGCGCGTTGCACATTAGAATCACCTGCTAATCTTTGCCCTGTGACTGCAAGTCATGTAGCACCGTCACACGAAGCAAAGCAGCGGTCAGCAGAGTTTCTGGTTGCTATAGGTACTCTTGGACAGACATGTCAACAGAGGAGTATCGAATGTTTGAAAGAAGGACAAGGGAGGGAGGCTGTCGGCTCAGGAATGACAATGTGATGAATGGCAGAAAGGGTGAGAGCATACTCAAGAGTCCTGAGAGGGAACATGACAGGAATGATGAGAAAGGCCAAATCCACACACAACTAGAGAAGATGGAGGGAGGGTAATTATTTTAGAAGCAATAAAATAATTATTTATTATTTATTATATTATTTATTATAATAAATAAAATAAGCAATAAAATATTGCTTATTAGCCTGTTCTGCTCTTAAAAAATATTTTTAAACTAGAAATTTTCTGAAGAAAGGGATCTACCAAAATGTTCGTATTAGCCAGACCCATATCAGGTGACCTAATGTTGAAAATGAGCAAAAAATGCTAAGGTTTGCTCTAATTCTGTCAGTAGCATGTGGGGCATCACTTGCACGTTTGACAACCAGTGACTTACTCAACTTAGTATGCATTAGTGTGTAAACTAAAATTAGCTAAAATTATAAGGTTAGCTTAAATTCTCTGGGGCATTACTAACATGTGTGCCTACATTGACTTACTCCATTTACAATGCTAAATATAGATAACATAACAAAAATAAGTTAAAATGCTTATTTTAGCTGCAAGCCAAATGTTAGCATCAAGGCTATCACTAGGATCCTGTGACATAGACTAGCATGTAAACACTGAGAGGGTTATGGAGGTGAATGGGAGTTTGCCCAACCAGTTTAAATGTGTTTTGCGGACTTGGAGAAGATGTTTGACTTTGTCCCTCTGGAAATTCGGTGAGAGGTGATTCTGGAGTACGGGTGACCAAGCCCCTTGATACATGCCTTTAGGTTCCTGTGTATGATTAGTTTCAGAGTTTGGGTTGCTTTGCAGGCTGTAAGTCAGGCATGCATGTTATGGTGAGACTTGGACTCTGCCAAGAGGTCCTTTGACTTGAAAGCTGTTAATAATCTGTAGGGACAGAATTTCTATGCACAGTCGAGGTGTAGAGGGATTCATTCTGGAGGGGTCAGGATTGTGTCTCTGCCTTTTACAGATCATAGTGTTTTGTCAGCTTCATCAGCTTGTGATCTACATTCATCCGCAGCCAAATGTGAAGAGGTCAGTACCTAAATAAACACCTCCAAATCTGGGACTAAGGTCTTGAGCTGGAAAAGGGTAAAGCGCCTTCTCCAGTTTGATGACAAGTCCTGCCCCAAGTTTGCAAACAAGGGGGGAAACAACAGAAGATTGATAAAAAGATTGATACGCCATCTGCATTGAAAGGACCCAGCTGACTTGGGCATCTGGTTAGGATGTGTCCTTGACCCAGACATGTCCTCACTGAGGAGTAGAAAGTTCTGGTGGAAGATGATGTATAGATGGATGAATGCAGGCAAGAAATATTAAAGTGGAAAACTTTAATATCAAAATAAAAAAATGTGGAACCTGCATTTAACTTCCCTCAAGGAATAAAAGACAACAACACCTGGATGGTGTGCAGCAGATGAATCCAGCAAGGACTGACTAAAACATGAAGGATTAAAGACTGAGGATCACAGATTAGTGGGACAAAGAAATGTAAATAAAATCCAAGTTTCACATGATCAAAAAGCATTGTACAGGAAGACAAAATACATAAAGTAATAATTGAACAAATAAATGGATGCCAAATGGCTTAGTGGTTCGGCAGGCCCAGCATCATGTGCAGAGGTTATTGTTCTTGACTCAAGGTTCAGTTGCTGCATGTCTTCTTGAACAACGTCCGGTGAAGGAAGGTCTCTCTCTACTGCTTCAAAATCTAAAATAAATGAATAAGTACAATTCATAAAACTCTCTAGGAGAAGCATGGTTAAACAAAAAGCTTTCACATAGATCAACAGAATTCATGACAGGGAACTATTGACTGTGCCACAGACGCAGAGGTCCTGTCATGAGCCCAGTCGATGTAAAAACATGCAAAAGAAGTACGTACATATTAAGTTATCCTGCCTACAAGGGAAACGTGTTCTCATTTCATGTTATTTAAGGAATGAAAATAAAGCCAATGTTGTGCTAAGACTGTGATTGTGTGGTCCTTTCACACCTTGAGATGCTCCTTTGTGGCCTGAGATAAAATAAAAATCTGACTTCAGCTGATAAGACTCCTGTACTCACAGGACGTTCGAAGAACATCTTTTATTGTAACAAAACTCCTATCTCCTCGTGATTTTATTTTCTGTATTTCTTTTTTTAGCACAATTTCTTGTGCATATTTTCAGCTTCTTACAGATTTCTCTTCCTTATAGGCCTCTCCTCCAATAAATCATAACCCGCCCCCCGATCTGGTCCGGTTGTCTGTAGAGTAGGTGTGAGGTTTTGCGGTCTGATGAACCAATGAGGGTGAGCCAAAGTTCAGTCAGGTCACAGAGGCCACACAAACGTTCTGCTCCCAATGCATTATGACGGTTTACGAGAGTGGTTGCACATGCACATGGTGGGCAGGCGAACATGGCCGCCTGCCACCTCTGTGGTGTTCCTTTGACAAGTGTGTGTGATTGTGTTCACGGTGTTGTGAACCAAATGGAGAGAGTGTCTTTTGGCACGACTTCCCCCCACGCCGGTAGCTTAATGAGTTGGTAGCTGGCAGCCACTCAGGGTCGGTGGTACCCTCCGGGGTCGCACCATGGTGCTTTGTGTCAACAGCTCGGCGGGCCCTCATACATTTTACAGTCGCCTGAGAAGACGAGTACACACGCTTTTCGGAGAGGTCACTGCAGCCTGGCACAGCTTTAGCCGATCAACATATGGATGGTTATGTGTACAGAGGCCGACATGGGGGAACACAACTTTTCTTGCTCACCACTGTGTGTTTGCATTCACATTTTTTTGTGAAGTCAACCCTATGATTGTGGGGAGCGATTACATAAGGCTCTTGAGGTAAACAGAGTTTTGCGGTATCTGTACACGCATTCAACTTCTCACCTATCACAGATGTTTCACCTGTCAGGACAAGCAGTTGTTAGCAAAAATAACCAGGACTTTTGATCTTGGCTTGGGCCTTTCTGTGTGAAGACTCCACGGTTCTCCCTTTGTTTGAATAAAACATGCTTGTTAGGGTAACTTGTGTCGTTTATGCCTGGTTCACATGGCAAGATTTTTAGGATGATGATTTTTTGTGATTTCTTCCGTCCAACAAACTTAAGGATGCCCCGATTAGATATTCCTGTTGTGTGTGGTGGGTACTAAGAGTGATCCGGTCTGCTCTGAAGGACTTCAGGACACTCTGATCTAAAAAAAAATGAAGGGCATTGAAGGGCATTAAAGATATTGGATAATGTTGGCTTGATGTAGCAGGGTGTGTGTTGTTCCCGGCCTCACAAGGGTTTCACCCTGGGATCTTTTTCCAAAATATCATACTGTTAAAGGTATTTGTATGTTGCATAGGCCATTAGGCATAGACTCATTCTGAAGACAAACAAGAGTGCAGCCTGTTCCGTTCTTGCTTGGTTGAGCTTTTTGATCAACAATCAGAAAACAAGGCGACGGGAATTCAAAATACATAGAAGACAAAATGACTGCAATGGCAAACCAGAATCCTGGATGTTGGTGACGCCTTTGTTCATCAGGGAAAAAAAAATAGATAGTCCACAAACTGCTGCCATGTTTGTTTACTCATGTTTGTCTGAAGAGGTTTTGTGAGATTTCTCTGTCTTGAGATTTTGAATGTTGATGAGGAAAATGGGTTCATGTGTGGCTGGTCACCACACTCTATAGGACCTAATCTATTATTTTATCAGTGTGTGGGGTCTCTCAGGTTTTGACAGCTGGTTGAGAATTTTTAAATCTTGCTGTGTGAATCAAGTGTTTGTCTGGCGTAAGTGTGAGTTGATGCATGATGGACTCGGGATCTGTCCAGAGTGTACGCCACCTCTTAGCTAGTTCACAGCAAGAACAGTAAAGCAAATGAATGAATAGACATTTCTCTCCCCCCCAAAAAAATTATAACAAATGTACCCTGCTTTGTCTTGTTCAGGGTCGAAGGCATCAAAATAGACTCACAGGAAGCCAGTTAACAGCATGTATATTTTTGGAGTGTGAGAGGAAAACACATGGACAGGAAAACCAGGCAAATTCCACTCACAAGAGATCCTGCAGCTGACATTCAATCTGGGATTGTTTTCCCAAAAATCATATTGTTAAAGGTATTAATATGTCGTGTAGGCCGTTAAGCACAGACTGTTTTTTTTTTTTCCAGTGTGTACTGGGGATGTCCCAGTCCAGGGGTCCTTAAATGATTAGTATCATAGTAACTGATTAAACTCACAGTATATTGTTGGTGAGCCGTCTGTTTTATATCAGCCAAACTCCCACCGAGCCATGAGGAGCGTTTTGTTAGACCAAGTTTTAAAAGGTAGGTGAACGTCAGTCCAACGCAGTATTAAAAACGTGATGGGAACTGGAGGGACTGGAGCTGAACAGCTGTATCACCATAACAAAATCATTAACCAGTGATGGATGGATGGATGGATGGATGGATGGATGGATGGATGGATGGATGGATGGATGGATGGATGGATGAAGAGAAGCAGATAGTGCACACTGTTTAGGCCTGTTGGTCAAGTCTTGATTTAGCAACATTGTCAACACAAAAACATGAAGTCAACATTCTCCAATTCACTTAAAGAAAAGTTTCCCTGGTTTTACCACTTCTGCTACTTTCCAGAAAGATACGGGTGTCTGACTACTTTGCTTTCTTTTAAACAAATTTGATTAATTCCCTTGAGGTTGGTCCAAAGCTGTCAGCATAAGCCCAGTAAAGGTCAAAGCACTCTGTTGAATAAAAACAAAGTTAAGAACAGTAAGTTAATAAATTGCTTCACTGGAAAAGCTAAAAGATATTATGCTAGTTTCATCCTTCTGGCATTCTGCGTTCCCTGAGGTTTTAAAGAAAATCCCCAAATCCCATTTGTGGGGCGTAATGGAGCTTTAAAGAACCGATAAATCCTAAAGGATTAACCAGCACTTATTCGGCCCATGAAATTCAACAAAAATGATTAAAAAACCCCACAAACAAACATATGAAGAAGATTTATTGTTTGAGGAGTCCATGTATCAGATAAAGAATTTGTAAAAACAGTGATCAGGATGAGAGTTTGTCCCTGATGTGAGTCTGAATGATGCATTTCAAGTTGAATTTGTTTAGTTGATTGAAAAAACAATAATAAAAAAAATCTCACTAGCCGAAATTAGATTTAGTCTGCCGAGAGATTTCCATTTTCTGCCCAGCAGTTTGCACATTTCTGGCTCGGTCTGCTTCATATTGTGACAGACTTTGTCAATATTATCCGTCTGTCCCGATGGGGAAGTGAATCTCCCTAAAACCATTTGTTTCGCTCTCTAGAGGAAACCCAGATGACCGGCCCCGCCCGAGTGAACGCCCGCACACACACAAACACACTCCGCCTCGGCCACAATAGTGTTGTCATGTGGTGACGGTGGGTTTGTATGGGCTGTACTGTTAGTTTGGTCTCTGTGCCGTTTGCTGTGGGGGTGTTGTGGCTCCATGTGTCTCAGACCCCCCACCCACCGTTTGTCCTGGGTTCACTATGTGTTAGAGCGCTCACATGAACATCCATGTGAGCGTTGTCCACTATGATGAACATGTATCTTCAAATATGAGGTCAGAATGGGAGAAAACTCTCTAATCATTGCTACAGATTTTGACTGAGTCACAGATCACAATCATAACTGCTCTCTTTCTTTTCACAAACCTCAATACTACTTTGAACTAAGTGGAGAATCTTCCCACTTTAGGTGTAGAACTGCATTTTATATGACTGAAGTAAGTAAAGCTAAAAATACGACAAGTTGGGTTCAAGCCTTAACCCTCCACTGGAGGATGATGGTGTTCTGACGTTGGGATATAAAGTATTTATTTACTTTTTTATGCTTCAAGATGCAGATCATTATCAATTATCAAATGTGAGGTCGTATTTTTAGGAAGTGCTTACATTGACAGTTTGACACATGAAGATCGTAACAAGACAACACTTCAAAAATTACCAAATGTTACCAAATTACCAAGTATTCTTAGTTCAAATATCTACAACTGAAATAAGACAAGAACTTGCTTAACTTTTCAGCATGACATAAGAACTCGTTTCAAGTAAATTCCTTAATATTGGCTTTAGGAAGTACTGGTTCCACTGGCAGATTATTTCACCTAAAAGACATTTTCCCATGTTCGAGGTGAAATAATCTGCCAGTAGAACTAATAAATCTTCATCAATATGAAGGCCTTGTTGAATTAAACCAACCTAAAAAAGCAAACTAAAGACGTTTGATTGTTGCTTCTTCGATCAGCTTGTGAGAACCAAAGCTTTGGCTCTGTGGAGAACCTTGAAGGCGTTTCTCTGAAACATTGATTCACACTCTAAAGCAACACCAAGACCACAACCAGACAGAACAGTTCTAGTCGGCCATTAACAACTCAAAACGGTTTAATCCCGTTACAATCCACAATCCAGATTTGAGTTTTTAAGTCAAAGATAATGCCAAAAGTGACGTTAAGATGTTAGTATGTAAATCGATCAATTCAGCAGGTAAACAGTTGTTCAAAATATTATTCACAGGTCAAGGCATTAATTAGAATATTATTCTCAATTAATGTTTAGCTATCATGTAAAGAATCGACACACTAGCAACTTGAACTATGATAGACCCCAACAGAGCGTGGAGCGTCATTCTGTTCTGTTATTTTGGCTCAAAATAGAGTAAGAAAACAAAAACAAATTTAAAAAAGGAATGTACTATGATCTGCTGCCAAGTTTTCTCCATTATTCATTGTTTCAAAAATAATTTGGAACAATTAATGGCAATAAAACATCTGCAGTCAACTTGCTGAACCGGTAATTTTTCCACATAATGACGAGTCAGCTAGTCTTCCAAAGAAAGAAAAGGTCCAACCTAAGCTCTTCTTAGACATGCCATTAGCACGTCTCTCAAACAAAAGCAACTCTCAAAGCAGAAGTGAAAGCACAGTTAGCCTTGGCGTTGCTTTCCAGTGCTGAAGAGAGTTCTTTGAGATTTTGTTTTGATGAAATCTAATTTAATTGCGTTGCCAAGTTGGTTTGCTTGTTGATACGTAATTTTCAATTAGCTATTCATCTAACTCATAAACTGAAACCAATGTTGGCATGTCGAGGCAGAAAAAGCAGCTCTCTTTGCGTTGGTCCGGCTGTCATGCAACTACCTAGTGACAACAACACTTCTATAGAAACAGTTTAGTAGTTCTATAGAAACATCCCACACGCAAACTGTAATTTGGCTACAAACACTCATGCAACCAGGTATTTATCCAGAATGAGCAGGAGAGGTGTTTGGGTCCGGTCCTATTCGTTCTACTCACTTCTGTCTCCTGTTGACTTGGTATTGTACTCAAGAACTCTGTTTCAGTCTCCTCCATCTACTCCATCTACCCAAGAATCTTACAGATAACCCTGCAGTATTTACCCAGATTGCTGGTTTCTCTCCATGGACATCTGCTGCAGATTCTCACCTAGAGATCCAAAATTCAAACCAAAGACACACCAGAAGCTGTTCTTTTTTTAATGAACATTTAGGTAGAAACTAGTAAAAAACAAACCTCTTGATCTATGTTTTGTTTTGTAACCGGAGTCTGGACTATGAGGTATTGATAAACAATTGCTTGCTGGAGTCGTGGACTCTTGAAGTTTTGCATTTTACCCAAATGCGAACGTTTGGCCATGATGTTTGCTGTGCACCAGTTTGACTCTACTAACTTTATGGGAAACTGCCTGTGCTGTAAACAACCATAATCACTGAGAAGAGGAAGCTAAACAACTTTATTCTTAATGTTAATTCAGTATTTAGAGGTATTTCCAACATGGACTGAATGGCTTTGTTTACTTCATCCACTGCTTGAACCTAAGATTCTTTCCAAAACAGTGCAGAAAATCAGCATCAACTTTCACAACTTGTTCTGCTCGCTGATTGGCCTGCTTGAAATTTTGCCAGAATAATCCCAATCAATGGGAGAAAGCCCAAACAGAGGACTGATGGGAGATGAGAATTGTGTAGCAAGGGAGTGGTCAGGCTAGTAAAACACTATACAGCTAACAGGTTTTGAAACAATTTTTTTAATATAAGTATGTCTTTCACTTTATAGATTGAAGTATTGTTGTAAAAGTGCTTTTCCACAAAACATTTGTTGTTCTTTTGTTCCCCTATGTTAAAAGAACATTAGAAGCCTTAAGCTGAACTTAAAGTAAACAAGTCTACAGCAGGCATGCTAACTTTTTCTAGCATATAGAGTTTACGATTATTATAAAATGAAAGAGGGTCGATGGATAACAAACCTGAGACTGTTCTATTTGGATATTTACGCAAAAAGCAAAATTCAGACCGTTTTAGCACTTGGAAAAGTTCAGGGGGGGGTTCCCAGTCCGCTGCTAAACTGACAGCTTAGTTGTGCAACTTCAGAACATCATCGTCTCTGATACGTCTTAAAAACTAAACTGGAAAATAATTTTCTAAAAAAATGTTGAATCTCTGCAATAAGCTATGCCCACTTATTCTGAAAATATTCTTCGTGTGTGTGTGTGTGTGTGTAAAGCTTTGAATGACGGTGTAGGTTTTACACGTTGAGCTTCATTTCTGCTGCACAGTTAAGATTAGAATTAGACAATTAATTTCTGTGAATCAGTTCATATGACTAATGAGCCACCAGGCAAATTCCAGCCAGAGCCTCAGTCCAAATTGTTCAATAATCCATTGTGTGAGACAGCCAGGGCTCTGTCCAAATGATCTCATTTTCCAAAAATGCTCAAAAATCAAAACAAAATTCTCCCCTAATTTCTCCAAATAAGTATAAAAAGCTTTGAAAACAAAGAGCTCGGGTTGTAAGTCAAGTGATGACAAACATGGAGCAAGACTTTGTTGCACAATAGCTCGGCATTCAATATTTCTGCACATCCTCCTGCGCCGCTTCCTGTTATGATCTTGATAGGCATTCGAGTCAAGTTTACGCTCATGGGAGAAAATCATCAACAGCGGTTATCTGTCGCCCTTCATGTCACCACCGTGTCCCAACAGCGTCTGCGCAGCGCCGAGATAAGAAATTTGAGTTGCTTCATAAAGTGGATAATGTATATCAGTCATTGTGAAAAAATCAGATTCAACCAAAGAGGCAGATTTTCTTCTGTAGTCGGCAAAATGAACAGATTTCAATGTACAGCTAAAAGTACTGCAACATACAGAAAACATTAGTTAATTTAAAAATTAATCAAGGTATGAGTAAATGTTGTTTTAATTCAGAAGCCGTTATGTAGTCCATGATAAAAACTTTAATCTTCATTCTAGCAACAAAAAACCCACACATTTGGATTTGCCCATAATTGATTTGAAATCAGTTGATTTTTTTTTTTTTTTTCATTTTTTAAAGTCTTCTCATGGGAAAAAGTTGGAAATGTGGAGCAGCCAATAAATCAGAGGAATCACATTTTTATTTTTAGAGTCACGTTATTTGTTTTGAGAGTTGTGGTTACAGTAACCAGGCGTTTGTTTGCTTCCAGATTTCCATTTTAGATACACAGAAGTGAAACAAGAAGTTCGTGCTTCTTGTGTTCTTTTTCACAAAGCTTTAAAATCTAATTCTCTCTCTTTCTCTCTTTTCCTGTATTCCCTTCTTCCAGTCAGACTCCTCTCCTCATGCTACGTTGCATGTTTCCTCATGCAAAGATGAAGAAAGTAACACTGAAAGCGGAACGCCAGGACTGACCAGAACTATATTCGACTCTGGTTTCACGAGGGATGTGGCATAACGCAACATCCATGTTGCAACATGCGTAAATCCTCAAAATACAGCGATTTTTTTTTTTCAGAAGTCTGTGATTTAGAAAAAAAAGTTTAATTATTCTTATTCACACATTTCTTAGAAATCTGTCAGACATCATCTCTATTCAAAGGTGCATTTGGGAAGTAGAACTAAGGTCAACCATTTTATGTTTTTCACACAAAGTTTGACGTCCCACTTCATAAACATTTCACTCTTCACATGCACTGATGAAACAAATGACAAGGTAAAGCTGAAAAGGTAGAAATTCCACCTCGTCTATAGCTAATGTTACTACAAACCAAAAATAATCCATTGTAAACAAACAAATCAACGACATGATGTCATGAATGATTCTGCCCACAAGTCATGTTTCCATGAATTGAAAGGAAACCATCTTCTGATTGTTTCAGATGATTTTATTTTACTTTTGCTAATGAGTGTTGAACTCATGAATATCTTTTTCCAACACCAAAATGTACCAAAGATAAATGTTAGATTTCTTGAATTATCACATTGTTACTTTATTTTGGCCTGATAAACGTCCTCATGTTTTAGTGTCCAGTAGTGGTCAATCCTGCAAATTAGTCTGATGAATTCATTTGACCAGCTATATTAGTATAATTTAGAATTTGATGGGTAAAAATAGAATATGACAGATTTTTCTTTTTTGATGCTGTCAGTCAAAATGATGGACAACAAAATCCTCTAGCTTGACCTCTGGTTGTACCTTTCTTTCTAATCCTGGAGATGTGATGTTGCGTATCGTCACCTTCCTAGTCCTTATGTACCAAAAGTGTTTTTTTTTTGTGTGTGCCTAAAACATATTTTGGAAAGAAAGAATTGGCAATTATAAAAAAAATTTTTCATTATTTTAGGAACGTGACGACATTATACCACCTGTTGCTGCTGCAGCAGAGTCAGAACAACCAGCTGTGAGGTGAAAGCGGCACCACTGACCATATCCAACATTCATATAATCATGCAAGTTTCACGTGAGGTTCCAAAAACCAAGCGGTCAACCTAAAACTCTCGCTCTCACCAGGCAGGCTGGCTTAAGAGGGGCTTTTTAATGACATCACATCTGAAATTCTGAGAACAGAAAAGGATTTCAATGTTCATCGTCTCCTGGTTCGGAGTAATTCCAAAACTTTTCTTGAATATTTCTGTGACCATCTGTTGTTTACCTTCTCAGCTCGTCATCATGCACTCTTTGGTTCTGCTGTCAGCTCCACCTAAACTCTCAACACTCTCTCTCTCTCTCTCTAATCACCCTGATCTCTCCCCTGCACTCTGTGTCACTCTGTAATCCGTCTGTCGGAGCCCGTTGGTTATTATGTCGCGCCCCTTCCTCTGCGTGTGTCGTTCCATTTTCACTGCGGGTCGACTTCTCTCTTTACTTAAACCACTGCTTGCTTGGTGCTGATTCAGCACCTCGACTTAAACTTTAGCCTGAAAAAAAACAACAGAGGAGACAATAACCCAAACACAGAGTTCAATGTGTGCACCGCATTTCCAATAACTTCACATTTATGACTTTTTGCTTTCCAGATCCCAGGGTAGCGTTTCCTGACAGGAATGTCTACGCTGCGTCTAAAGCGTGTGACTGGGCATGAAATCAGAGCAGTGAGTGGAAACTCGGAGAGGATGTGCGCCGTGGGTACCTGTTTATCAGACGAGGAAATGCACAAGCATGTACAAACAAACATTAATTGGGTAAAGCATGTGGTTGGTTCCAAACAGAAGTTACAAATTTGATTTGTGACAGCTGACTTGAAGTCAGGTTTATTTATTTTTTACTCTTTTTGCCCTAAGGTAACAGAAATAAGCCATCATGAGTGGCAAGAATAACAATGCAAGTATCTAATAACAACATGAAGGATCATTAACATAAAAAAACAGGAAGCCAAAACCAACCTCTTCAGTTTTTTTTTAAAGCAATAAGTAGGTGATCTTTTCTGGCATCAGTAATCATCCTTATCTATTCATTTACATTTAGATAGGCCTTCAGTGAGTTTGGAGCTCGAGTCAGTGACTTTAGTAATGCACCTTGACCCGTACCTGAAAGGCAGTGGAGCAGCTGCTGAAGCAGAATTCATGTATTGAAGTAAAAAAAAAAAGCATGCGATGTCTTTCTTACAAGATTCATCCGTGGCGTTGTGCTTTACCAAGCATTTCTCCTGAACTGGACACATCAGATGCACAGTACATCTCATCAAAATGTAAAACGGTTTCAACAATGGTCGGCCCATACAAAGACGGAGCTCAGGCCCTCTTCCAGCAGGGTACCGTTATTGATGAGTACCTCTCACAACCTCCTCCACGCTGTTTGCACGCAAGTTTCCTTGCGTGCCAACAAAGCCATTTTTGTGAGCCAGCGACAAAGACTCAAAGAACAAGAGTCTGCATGCGACGTTGTGCCGTGTTCCTCTCAGTACTGTCACAGGCTGTCAGGGCCAGAGAGAGAGAGAGAAAGATGAGTCCGACAAAATGACAGCAGGACGACGCTTCAATCCCCCCATTGTGTTCGGGTCGGGGGTCATGAACCTACAGTGACTGTCAAAAAGGAGACAGAAAGGGTGTCAAGGGAAGAAGACAAAGGGATCCATTTTCCATAATTTATTGTGATAAAGTAGAGGGAAAGAAATTGTATTTCACATACTTGTGAATAAATATTCTTATCCTAACATGTAATGAAGTAATTCCAAGCAATGGTACATTTTTGAGTCTTTGTGTTTGGTTTTATACAAGTGAAAATCAATAAAAGGCAATCTAATCACATATTCATATTCCATTCATGTGTACAGAAAAACTGGAAGTTTTTGTCATTGTTTTTATGAAAATATTATAAAATATATACATGTATTACAGTGTGTTTAAAGAATCTTTGATGATGTTAGATCATGGTTGAAGTCCATCTTTCTGAACTTAAATGAACATGTCAACTCTGCAGCACCTCTTCAGCCTTAGTTGGACCCAGGAGAAGGTCCCAGAGTTGTGGAAAACGTCCTGCCTTGTATCACAGAAAACTCTCTGATCTGTCATCAACGACTACAGGCCCGTTGCCATGTCTTCCCACATCATGAAGAGACTCCTGGTGGCCCACTTGAGGAAGCAGACGAGCTCATACCAGGACCCGCTGCAGTTTGCTCATCACCGTGGAATTGGAGTTGATGATGTCATCAAACACCTGCTTCAACAAACCCATCTGAACGAAGTTGGCAGCACAGTGAGGATCAGGTTCTTTGACAGGTCCAGTCAATTTAACACAGTTCAGCCTGATTTGCTGTGTGAGAAACTCCAGAAGACGCAGGCGGAGGCCTCAACAATCACCTGGATCCATGACTACCACACTAACATACCACAGTATCTTAGACTGAAGGACTGTGTGTCCAACCAGAGTAAGTGGTCACTGGAGCACCACAGGGATCTGTACTCTCACCATTCCTTTTCACTTTCTACACTTCAAACTTCCAGCACAAGTCCAACTTCTGTCATCTACAGAAATACTCAGATGACTTTGCAGTTGTTGTGTTTTTGTCAGAGATTAACAAGAATCTCAGTGAAGAGATCTGGTGGACAGCTTTGTGGCATGGAGTGAGATCAGTCACTTCATCTTGAGTGTGAACAAATAAAAGGAGATGGCTGTAGATTTCAAGACAAACAAGGTTGGATAAAACCATATTTCCATGAAGGCAGAAGAAGTGGAGGCGCTTGAGGGATACGCATATCTCTGTGTTTATCTGGACTGAAGATGCAACAGTGAAACTGTCCTCAAGACAGGACAGAACAAACTGTACTTTTCGAAGAAGGTAAGGTCCTCCGAGGTTTGCAACAAGGTGCTACATATTTGATAACTCTGTTGTTGAGTGTAACATCTTCTGACAATATCTGTTGGAGCAGCAGTCTCAGAGGCAGCGACCTAAAAAGTCTCAACAACCCGACAAAGAAGACTGGTTCTGTTCTGGGAATGACCATGGAACCTCTGGAGATGATGGTGAAAAGAAGAATTTCAAACAAAATCAAGAAAACTATGGACGAGCATTCTCTTCATGAGACAAAAACACAGTATCTTCAGTCAGAAGCCTTTTCACATCTGCTGTAATGCAGGCCGCTGCAGGAGATTCTTCCTGCCTGCAGTCAATGGCATCTACAGCAACTCTTTATAGAACCGTGGGTAACATTTGATCTCAGTTTGGGATCAATAAAGTATTCTTGAATGGATTCCATGTTTTCAAATGGATCAACGTTAGAAAACACATTGATTGAATAAATATGGTATCCTGTTATACTTTGGTCACAAAATCTTGTTTTCTGAAGTGATATTGAATTTGCACGTTTTTAAATGCTTCACTTAGATTAATAAAATGTGTATGGTTATTACTTCATTGTCCTCAATTACATTGAAGTATCTACATGTTTGCTTTATCGCTATCTGATGCTTGTTCCTTTAAACCACAATGTGTTTATATGTCAATATGTGCATCTGTTTTTGCCATAGTAGATTTTTACCACACAGGTTTCACAGCTACACTGATAGGAAGTGCTACCTTAGCAACCAGAGGAAAACAAAGGAAGTTCAAATCGCATGTTTCAAATTCCAGCACTGTTCTTACCCGAGCAAAGGAACCAAAACCAGGGAGGCCTGTAGAAGGATGGGAAACAATGAACAACACACACACTCCCCCTCCACCCCCCAAGAAGACTCAAACGTTCAAACTGAAGAGTCACAGTCGTACAGATGGCTAGACACAAACAAAAGGTCAATTATGAAAAGCTGGTTAGAGAGAGAGAGAGAGAAAAAAGCAGCTATGCACATATTTCAAAAAACAGTGGCAGGGGTGAGGTCATCTATCACTCACTGAAAACTTCACCACTAAAACAACCATGCGGAGGTCAGAAGGGAAATCTTAATATAAACTCAAGTTAGAAAAAATAATTATTGTTTCAGTAGAAAACACAGGAACTGTATCGTTCACATTTCTTGCAGAGACAAAGCAACTTCTTTTCCTTTTGTAAATGTCTACACAGTTGACACAGATAAAGGTTGTGGTTGTTTGTTGTAGTGTTGATGTTTTAAGATCCTCCAGAGGTAGTTATTTTTTAAATAAAAATTAGAAACTATTTAACATATATGACTCTATCCTGCCCTAATGCTTTTATTCACACTTGGGAGCATTGTAGCATGGGTACTCAGATTTAATTGGTTAAGATACACACACGCAAAAGAAATCAACCCGGGCAGCTAAATGCATTATAAAGTAAAATGTGAATAACCATCAAAAAGCTCAAATTGAGTATCAGGATCTGCAGTGTGAATGTAGCTTTTGTCTCTCAACTTGTAACTGTTTTGTGTAATTGTGACACAAATGTATTTATTTGTTACTATTTTACCAAATACAGAGAGGCAGTGGATTTCTGTGTAACCGTTTATTACACAGCCGCTAACGTTTGGCCCTGATGTACGTAACGCATCAGTTTGACGCTATGAAGTTGACCGGAAATTCCTGGTAAATAACCATTTAGAAATTCTACCAGAGAAATTCAGCTCTAAGGGAGAAAGCAGAGATGGGGTAATGAAGGGAAAGGAGAATCGAGCATTATTGTGTAGGAAGGCAATTAAACTCCCTAACTGGTTTCTGAGTACTGCTATTTATTTCATTCTGACACATCTTACTTCACTCCCCTCTGCATTAGGGGCTCGACATGCAGGAGGCCATGTCTCTCTCTCTCTCCTTTCATTTCCCACTAAAGAAGAGCCGACAATCACTTTCCCTACTCCGGCCAAGCGACCGGTGAAATTCATGCACGGGAAATTTCGAGCTCATACACAACGATGAGACAAGAAAGTTGAAAAACGTCCGTGCCCCGTGTGTTGAGTTCACCTCGAATGGCGGAAAACTGTCACATATGCTGCCGATGGCCACTCCCTGTGTGGAGCCCATTACTCTTCACCTCTTCAGTCTTTCATTATTCGCTTGCCAACTGGGGTCCTACATGTGTTCCCCTAAATCATGATATCAACCCTCCCTCATCCTCAGTTTTACTCCATCCTCCCTCCTGTCCTCTTCTCTCTTCCTGCAAGATCCTGTTTTGAAAACGTTCTCAACAGGAAAAGTGCTAACTACGTCTATCTTCTTTATCTTATAGAAGCATAACTATAGCTAACTCAAGATAACCCTATATATGAGCTTAATAGAAATAAAAATAAATGTTTTAGGCCTAAACAGAGAGGGCATGTGTCTCACAAACTAAAACTGGAAGCTGGTTCCATGCTATCTGAAAAGATTTGTCATGAGATTTTGCAACGTTCTTCTCATTCAACCTGAAAGTTTTGATAGCGGCTTACCTTTGGTGCTAAGAAACACCGTGGAGTTCTGAAGTCATGGTTCTGTGCAAACCTGTCAAGTCTTTCTTTTTCCTTTCAATGATAAAGGAAAATCTGTAAAAAAAAAAAAAAACCAAAAAAACAAAATACAGAATACCCAATAACTGGCTAAACTTGAGTAAAAAAAAGTGCTTTCTTGTATGTCTACTTATTTAATCCTACCGATCTGATGAAATACATCGCGCTCACATTTCTCCCTCTGTTTGTAAATTCCTCAGAAGAAATGCTCTGTTCAGTGCACCTGCATATTTCTCTCCTTCTGCCCCTTTCACCTCCTCCCTCCCACATTCTCTCCGTTCTGACAGTGTGATCCATGGGGGCATTATCTTTCCATTATCTGTCCCTCCCATAATCATTTCCCTCACCTCGGCCGGCGTCTCTGGAGAATATTAATCAGCTCACAGACAAGACTAATCACTGCTCTGTGGCTATAATGGGAGACGCAGTCAATCTTGCGCAGCACCATGAGCGTGATGCACGTACACGCGGAGAGGAGCGGTTTCCAGTTAGTGCCTAACTCCCTCCATGCCTGTGGGAAAAAAAATCTCAAGTCTTAATAAATCAAAACACTAAACGTTTGACACATCCAGATACACCTGCTTTGATGACATATTTGCACAAATGCATTTAGTTTGTCACTTTAAGCTACTAAATTTTGAATAAAGGCCCCACTTGTCCTCAATCCCCCTAAATGTGTTATTGTTCATGTCAAAGATGGAAAGAAGAAGTTATTGTACAACTGCGACAAAGAAAACACATTGTACCGCTAATTTGTAACAAACCTCTTTTTTTTCCCCTTAAATCTGCAACATACAGTTTAGGGAATGTTATTTTGGGAAACGTTAGAATTTGCTACACATACCACTCTTGAGAACGCTACAAAAATACAAAATCT
This sequence comes from Micropoecilia bifurca, assembly GCA_903067075.1. Classification (NCBI taxonomy): domain Eukaryota; kingdom Metazoa; phylum Chordata; class Actinopteri; order Cyprinodontiformes; family Poeciliidae; genus Micropoecilia; species Micropoecilia bifurca. The sequence continues at coordinate 20,840 of CAEGAF010131986.1, forward strand.
TATCAAGTGTTCTTGTGTAGTTTCTAATGCAAAATATTTTCGTACACTTGGATTAAGATCAAACGTAAGATAAAACTAACCTGCAGAAAGCTTGTATAACTCAGTAATTCCTTCATATTGATGAAAACATATTAGTTCCAACTGGCAGATTATCTCACTTACAACATGAGAAAAAAGAAAAAAGTCTTTTTGGTCTGAATCAAGTGAGTCAAAGGACTTTCCTGAGGGAACTAGAGCAAATTCTAGTATTTCCCAGAATGTCATTCCCTAAACTGAATGTTGCAGATAAAAAAAATAAAAAATTGCTTGAAATTACTCGTACAATATGTTGTCTTGGTCGCAGTTCTAAAATAACTACTTCTTTCCATTTTTGACATTTGAATTTCTTGGTAGAATGTGAATGTTCCTTGTATTTGTTCAACAACCTTTCTATAGGAAAATCAGTGATTTTTAACCAGCACCTCCTCAATAGCACCGTAAAAAAAGGCCTTTCACTAGCAAGGACCATGCCACAAACCTATGCGTTTAAAGATTTATTTATGAATGCATTAGGGATAAAGGGGAGAGGGAGGAAGGGGAGAGGGATGAAGGGATGAGGTGATGAAAGGATGGAGGGATAAAGGGATGGAGGATCCTGATTTGGTCATCTGGGAGAATGATGGAGGGCTTGGGATGTGAACACTATGAGTGGGGGTATGTCTTCGGGAGGCGGCTCCTCTTATTTATTCCTGAGCCAACATAGGAGCCCCAAAAGTGTCTTATTTAAATTGAGATGAGAAAAGAATGGACTTGCAAAAAATCACTGAGGTTATACAGATGCATGAGAGGTACACCTGTGATGACCAGCGAACTAAAACTCGAACCGTCTTGTAGGAGATTGCCTGAATGAATTTTAAAGAGATGGCTCAAGAATAGGCGGAATAAGGTTTGAGAGAGATGCTGTATTTGACTTGAGTCAGACTTAAGCGACTGCGTTACAGGATGCTGAGGTGAGGCGCGGACCTTGAGGTGAAATGGTTGCTGAATTTCTGATCTGAATGTGAAGATGGGGCTCATAAGGGTTGAGGATGGAAGAAATGAAATAGGTAAGAGAAAGCGAACTGATCGGTTAACTTCTCTGAAAACTGATATCTAAAAGTTATAACGATGAATACCTGATGAGTATGGGTGGATAAAGAATTATGCCTGAAGAAAAGGAACAGGGGAGTCAGTTAGATATTATTGAAGACTGAGGAATTGGAGATGAATGAATTTCTGAATCTGAAGCACAGAGTCGGAATTTGAAGGAAATGATGGAACATCGAAGATGTTCTTAGTTACTTGAATGTGAACTGCTTGAACCCAGAACTGATGCCGCACTGAGACCTGAATGAGTCAGAATAGATGAGAGTAAACCTTTACGCCGTTCATGTCCCCAAAGTTTTGCTGCCATAATGATGAATTCAAAATGCGAGAAAAAATGAATTCTTCGGCCATTTGCTTCAGCTATTTGTTTCTGAAATTGCCACCAAGCCTCTGAGGGAGTTGAATGTCTTCGGGTTGAAAGAGAAAGTCATTGTAGAAGAGAAAACTTGCCCTTGCAAGAGTAATTGAGGATGAGTGAGCCTTGAACAAGAGGGGGGCTGGCTGGAATGTAGGGTTTCTCTGAGGAATGATGCGAATAGCATGGTTCATGGAACTATTAGAAACGTCCTTCAGTGGGTATAATTGAGAAGAATGAAGTGGTTTCGGGGTTACATGATGAACGAAAGTGAGGTAAACTGAAGGAATGAGAGTGTTCGCCTTGGTTTGAATTGAAGAAATTGTCCTAGTAAACTGGGAGTGGACTGGGACTGAGGAATTGGAAAATCCTTGCAAAGACGCTAGCATGGATTAGCGGGCAGCAGGTTGCAGCTGGAGACTGAACTACCGAGATCGTTGAGGTATTGCAGATCATCTTACCCCCAGGTATGAGACGGCATGGCCCAGTTGTCGGTGCCCTCTTAAATTGATGAGCTTGCAAGAAGGATTGATGTCTGACCTTTGGGTTGATGTGAAGGGGAAGGGCAGTGGGGGACAGCCATTTCTCGTCGTATAGAGAGAGGGATGAATGGATCGATGGATGAATGTGGATAGGTATAAAATGAGGATGGATGGAGGGCGGGAGGGATGGATGTGAATGGATGGATGGATCTGGATAAATGGATGGATGGATCTGGATGGATGAATGGATCAATGAATGAATAAATCAATGGGTGGATGAATAAATGGAGGGATGGTGGGATGTATGGATGCAGGGATGTGAATGGATGGATGGAGGGATTAATGGAGGAACGAGGATGAAAACAGTTTCAGTGGGAAAACAAAAGTTCCAGGTCCTTTTAATGCCATACAAATATGAGACAGAAACATGGATTATATCTTTATATAGGCCTGTCTATAGATTTATAGATTAATAGTTTTACTTGACGAAATTACAAAGAACAAATCTGGTTCAAATCCTAATGAGTCAAATTGAAAGTGTCACAGCCTCATGACATTAACACTGACATGAACAATAATATTGAAGAAATAAGAAATCAAATCTAATTAAAAACATAAAGGAGTGATCAGTTCTTCACTGTTATGGTCTGTAAGATATATTTATTCTCAGTACTAGATATGGTCTCAACAAACCCATGGCGCTTCAATAATATTATTTTACCTTTTATCTGGAAATAGCGTCTGTTTATTCTTGCCATACAGTCCTCTGTATATTATATATCCTGACAGTCATTTTGCGAAATTTAGCCTGCATCCAAAAATCATAAATCATCTTGCAAATTAATAAGCCCCGTCCTAACAAAAAACCACAGAGAGGGAAAAAAGGGCAAAAGATGAAAGGATACTCAGCTTTCCCCCCTCGACGGACCAAACCTAGAATGTTCTTGAACATGAACCGTCGCCCGGAGGATGACGACAAGCGGAGGAGAGGAGCAAGAAAAGGAGGAGAGAAACGGAGGGATGAAAGGAGGAGGAGTGTGGAAGATCAGAGGCTGAGGAACGCTTGCCATGGGAATGCAAAACTACAAACCGTATGAAACTTTAAGTGTCCTCGTGTATGTGCTTGCAGCCTTAAAACACGCATGAAAGGCGAAGTGTACTTTCATACGTGCAACGTCAGTTGATCGCCAAATGCACCGACAAAGACCTGGCGTCTCTCAGCGCGTCCTGAAAGCCCCCAAACCGAGAAGAAATACCAAGGTGAAAGACTGGTTAGCAACGGGTGTAGCGTGATACTGGATGTGGTGCAAAGATAAGGAATAAGTGGTTATATGAGGAACTGTCAATGTGTGTGTATGAGAGTGTATGTTTGTACATGGGCCATAAATCCTAAGTGGGACTGAAGCAGCTGTTTCACACCAGTCCAGATGTCGCAAGCAAGAGATCCACAGCGATATAATGGTGAAAGAAGACATGACCAGACCTATACTAAACACATCAAAGACTGGGGACTAACAGACATGCATTGTGGAGAAGAAGAAGAACAAGAAAATAAGGACACAAACACACATTACAGATGGCGTTAGGTCTTGGCGAGCATCAGAAGAAGCTTTGAACCAAGTGAACTAGCTTTCCTAGTAGGGCTGCAGACTTCAGGTGGGGGGTGTAAATGTGCGGGAGTAAATGTTTAACCTCAGGTAGTGCTTCAGAAACTTTTTTTCCTTTCTTTTAATGATTGAGCTACTTTATTTGCAACTCCCACACCATGAAAACATCCCAGTTCAGATCTTTGTCGAGTAATTTTACGCTCGAAACCCGTTTCAAGCGTTGGAGCTTTTGTTCCTCTGTACAGGTTTATATAGGATTGTTCAGGCATTTTTGCTGCACAGATACCACCTGAAAATGACCAGTTTTCTATGAAAAAGACATACTCTGATTTTTTTTTTTTCGGATGTAACTAAAGCAAAAGTGAAGTAGTGGTTTAAACATGTGTGGCAATGACAATCCCAGGGTAAGCCACAAATCAGTGAATTCATTCATTTAACAACATTTTACTTGAAGAGTAGAGATATTTCATAATAAAATTACTCAAGTAAAATAATAAAAAAAAACAGCACATAAAAGTACATTTTCTACAAAACGTGACTTAAGTGATTATCAGTAAGTGTAGCTAGCTACTATACATCCATCCATCCATTTTCTTCACACACTTGTCCTTTAGTGGGGTGCTGGTGCCGCTCTCCAGCTAAAATTGGGCGAGATGCGGGGTCACCCTGGAAAGGTCGACCCCGCATCTACCCTAAAGGAAAAAAACAAACACCACCAACATAAAACTGAAAGAAAAATGGTAAAGAATCACGAGTACCTACCAGATCTTTCACAAAAAATGCTTACTCGTGATCAATGTTGGCCTTGGTCCAAGCAAATATCACGAGTACCTACCAGATCTTTCACAGAAATTTCTTATTCATGATCAAAGTTGGCCTTGGTCCAAGCAAATATCACGAGTACCTACCAGATCTTTCACAGAAATTTCTTATTCATGATCAAAGTTGGCCTTGGTCCAAGCAAATATCATGAGTACCTACCAGATCTTTCACAAAAATGTCTTACTCGTGATCAATGTTGGCCTTGGTCCAAGCAAATATCACGAGTACCTACCAGATCTTTCACAAAAATTTCTTACTCGTGATCAGTTTTGGCCTTGGTCCAAGCAGATAAGAAGACAGAAACAATGGTACCTTGTACAATGTAGATATCAACTAAACAGATTCCACATCTCTTATCTGTTCATTTCTAGAAAAAAAAACTACCTTCAATGTAAAAGTAAAACCAGTTTTGCATGCCAACACCCTTATCGTACGGTTTTCTGTTGTGTGGTGATAGTGGTGGCGACCTGGAGAGTTTCAGTCTCCCATCAAGTCACTTATAGGGGACAGGTGCACTCTTGCTCACCTTCGCCTCTCGTACTCGCCGAGGGTTTCATCGTATACTACCTGTGTCAGGTTTCCTTCACAGGATGTTTTTGAAAGGAAAACTGTAGCGTTTTTCCGTCTTTTTTGTCGTGTTCACATATGGGTTCAGTGCACACATACTCACACACACCACCGGCATTTCAACCTGCATCTGCCACTGGAAACGTGGAATTGGAGCGAACACACAGTTGCGTGTAGAGGCAACGATACAATACGGTACAAAGTCAAACACCTCAGACACTAAAGCAGGAGTGAAGAGCCTCCATCGTGAACGTTATCTGACTGTTCGAATGAGTTCGTCACGCCTCATATTTTCTACATGATTTATTTTTTTCTGACAACAGCTTGGGAAGGGTTTCATACTTCACTTCCTTCCATTACTTTTAAGGTATGTTTAAAGACACACGTCAGTCATATTTCTGTGTTTAATTCACCACCGGTGTACTAATCAGTTATATTGTGAAACCAGCTATCTGCCGCTTTTTGTTGGAGAAGCATGAAGCATGAAAGTTAGAAAGAGGAGAAAAACAACATTTTTCACTGAATTTATTTGCTAGTCAAAAAATAGTAACTGAAACAACAGTTTCTGCTTGACAAATGAAGTTCGCTTCTACAGATTTTCTGTTTTATTAGAAAACGGGGGGAAAAAATATCTTTGGCTATATATTAGAAAGTCTTGTTTCTATTAAATGAGAAATTAAATTAAGCTCACGTGAATAAGCTTGTTTATGTGATAAGTCATAGAAAATCATGGCAGCGATGGATCATAGCTACTAGTGAGCTATCGTGCTAAAAGTCTGTCATGTTCATTCAAATTTCATTTGCTGGTTAGACCCACATTTACCTTAAAAAATTAATTATAATGCAAAAGAAAAACATAATTTACTCTTTACATGTGAAAAGCTTCAAAAGCTAAGAAAAAACAACAGCATAATTCCAACAGAAAATTCTGTTCAAATAGGCAAACAAACAGCATAGAAGTCAAATTTACATTAATGTGGTGAGATTCAACCTTTTCTCTCAGAAAATCAACAGGTACAGATGTAGTTACATTTACGTCAGTAACTTAAAAAAACTTTACTTTTAGTAGTTTAACTTTTTACTTTTATTGAGTAATTTTATTATGAAGTATTTCTACTCTTACTTGAATAAAATGTCTGGATTCTCTATCCAATGAATGAAGAACAAACATATTCAACCAAAAATAATTCACCAAACACAGACAAAAGTTTTAGATTAAAAAATGTTCTTTTACCTGATTTTATTTCTATTACTTATGTAAATTATTGTCATTTGTTTTCTTTAAAATACCAAAATTTCCACTCAACTCTACATTTTGGTCCATCTGATTATATCATTTTAAAATATTAAACGATTTGATCCATTACTCTGCTTGTGTGGACATTTTACCAAATATATTTTTTACTCTTACCTGAGTAATTTCTTGGATGGATACTTTTTACTTAAGTCCCTCTCTGTTGATCTACCAGTCATCTTTGTGATGAGATGAGTTTTTTCAAAATTGTTTTTTCAAAATTGTTTCCATTAAGCAAATTTATTTTCATAAGTCCATCATGTCCAACACCATATGGTTAATGGAAACGGAGTTACAGTAAAGTCCTTCACACCATCGTGGCGAGACAAAAATCGGTGAGAAACATGGCGGCCTAATCGCCAAGGAGATCCGTCACAGCCTCATGAAACGGCTGTTGACTCAGCTGTGCTGTGTGAGGTATAAGCCACGGAGACCACCTCAAACACACCTTGGTCAGGGGGCCCAGGTACTTAACCACTCTAAAACAACACCGAAGTGTGACTGTTTCTGTAGTTTATCCACACAAGGCCCATCAAGGGCATCGGCTCTTTGTACGGGCAAACCCTAATTACAGCCTGGACAATCATGAAAAAGCTTCCGTTCTGACATCAAATGCAAAGTCATTGAAGTACAAAGGCTTTCATTTTTGTTGCCCCCCTCCCCCCCTTTGTTTTTGATGGCAGAAGGTGCGCAGAACCGAGGAGGAAACGGCGAACAGATAACACGACTCGCAGGGAGTTGGCAGAGGAACGGGTTTGTCACAGACAATAGCGAAGACAAAAACGGCACCGGGGAGACAGACGGGAACGAACAAAAAATGGAAACATGATAAGAATGATGGATGTTGGACAAGAGCTCCACTTGCGTATCAGTGAGTGTGTAAATAGTTGTCGGTTTGGTGGACAGGATAAAACGGCGTTGGAACAATGGAGCGGGGGAGGGGGGGGAGGGGGGGGGTGTGATTCACAAACTTTATGAGCAGGTTTTTCATCATCCTGGTTCAGTTAGAGACGGCACGCTTGTGTGTGTTGGACGGACATTTCTGAAACGGTTTTCCTCTCTTTGTTGCGTAGAAGCAACAATGGTTTATTCTGCACCACATGGGGAGGGGCACCAGGTATCCCAATGTCATGTCTGAGCAATCAGCATGATGTGTCAACGCAGTCTGGAAAACTCAGAAAAAGTAGAAATTTTGAGTATCTTAGGTCTGGATGGATATGAAAAAAGAAAGCAGAAAAACATTTATATTTCCAGACACATATCTTTCCTGTCCTCTAAATTAATCCATCCATCTGGCTGTCAATGTGTCAATATATCAGTCTATTCGTCCACATATCTCTTATTTCCGCCCATGTTTCATCAAACCTGTAGAACTGAAATCTCTTAATCAGAACTTAAAGTACATAAAGTAAAGCAAGATAATAAATATCTCAAAAACCAACATCAATCTTGTTTCGTTTTCACCTAGACCTTGGTGGGTTTACTCCTACGTTTTGAGTAATTTTCATTCTACAGGTTCTAGTTCTGCTTGAGCTTAGTTTTTATTTGTCTGTTTTCCAACCGCCGATAAACATAGAAGAAGAAGCCGTACGGAGCACTCCTTAGAATATTGGCAAAATGCTAACAATGCACATATAATAAAGAAACTCCTTCCTGCATAACAGGACATACACTTACAAAAAAATAAAATATTTGTTAGTAGATTTAATTTGAATCTTGGAGCTATTGTGTTTTTAGGCTTGAGATAAAACCTAAAAAAAATACATGTGATGTTCAACTCTACTAAAAGTGCCACTTAGATAATTAAAATCTAGATTTTTTTCACATGAAGCAGAAAAATGTAAAGATGGGTTAAAGGAACAGGGAATTGGTTGTCTAAATAAAGCGTCTCTGAGTGTTTAAAGTACTTATTCAGATGTGGTGTTAGGAATGCTGTCTTTTGTTGATAAGAGTTTATTCTAGTGTGTGCGTGTGTGTGTTGGTTTGTCTAGGACCAAATGATTTGCCGTGTTCCTGTTTGTCTGAAGCATGAACAGACGGTTCCTGTGTAGGTGAGGAGGCAGAATCATTTCAGTGGGTATGTGTGAGTTTATTTGGAGAAAAGGGCTGTGTGTTTATGGCGGGCGTCCACATGCTTGTGCTTCTTCCACATCACATCCGCTTCGAGCTTTTGTACTCCAACGGCATTTTTTATTTTTTCAGATATGGATGTTTGAAAGATCAGAGAAGGACGATGACCGCCTGTCTCACTTGCTTCTACATTCAAGCGACTTATTATCTAGTAATGACTTTAAATATGCTTTTTCTTTTAAAAGTAGATAAAAACTACTAACATTTGGTTTTCTGAAAAATTTACAGGTTTCGTTGAATTTAACACCCACAAGTACTATTACTGAAATAAAAAGGAAATATTGCAACCAGTAAACCGAGTTACACTTTAAAGACACTTAATATTCTGAGCTGCTGGATTTGAAAAGGGGATAATACAGTGACTTTGAAATGGAAATGTTTCTTTTTATTATTTCACAGTGGTTGTTGTGAGTCTTACTGAAACTAGCCTTTGCTTGATGGATCAGCAGCCAAGCTAACTGCTACTCAGACCAAGGCCTGATTAGGAGCTAATTTTTCAAACATAAAACATGCTTATCAGGAAAATGTCCCTTTAAACATTGAATGCCAATTACATTCATAACTCAGCTATACAGTGGTGACGACAAAAGCAAAAAAAAAGCATCAACAGCCAGTATTCTGCTTTATTCTGTTTGTAAATGCATTTTTTGTCTCTAACATCTGTGACATAAATGTCTATTATCATTATTTTCACTTTCTTCTACTTTGAAAGATCAGATCTCAAAAGTTTGGGTGCCAAAGCAAAGTTTTACAGCTTTCCTGTCGTCTACTCTCTGTGTACCGTTTCTTGCTAAACCAGACTGACACGTTGTAGAAAACATTTTACTCTCGAGTAGCTTTTTACAATTCATGCGACTTGATTTTAAACCATCTCCCTGTTACTGAAAGTCATCGTCGGTAACGTCCTCCTCCCTCAGCGACACCCAAAGCAGCGTTGTGAGACCAACCAGTCATAAATTTCTAAATAAACCCCAGAACTATTTTGCGATGCCCACATTTTTGTATGCAAAGCAGTTAACACAGACATAGGAATTTATGCAAGGAACGACACACACCGCCTAATAGTGACCCGGAGATGCACACACTCTGTATGCTCACACCGACATCACAAGCCAAGTTCTTGACAAGCGACTCCACGCAGTCTCTGCCTCCTCCACAGCTTCATAATTGACCTTCTGTGTGTGTCTGGCCATCTGTGTGACTCCAGTCGCCCTGCTTGAACTTTTTCATCAACCCATCTCTGCTCATTTTGTTTGTCCTCCGTTTCTCCTCTGCCTGTCCAATCACACTCTGCCGCCTTGGGTCTTATCTCTGGTCTAATGGAAAATCTGCTGCCGCAGGACGCCGATGTATCAGCCCGTGTTTTGATGTACATCGGTTTATGCACCATCGGCGACGCGGCGACTACTGGGCATTCTTTTCATTTGCTTTGGATTCAAAGTGGATCAATGTGTCAAGCGAGAGTTTGAAATCTTAATATTCTGCAATAATGGAAGATGGGCTTAAGATACCAGATGGAAATAAGTTTGTTCATTGTTTATAATGTTTATCTTTGTAGTGGTTGGTGCCGAACAGCAGTGGTCATTTGGTGAGAGGTGGGAAACACGCTGGCAGGTCAGCAGTTCATCATGAGGCAACATTAGCTGTGTTTCTGTTTAACACATAAATTTGATTAATCACAACATGACAATTAAAAAAAAAAACATGATTTTTGCTAAAGGAAAAATTGTTTTGTCGGCCGTATCAAAGTTATTGTATATTGCAAAACTGAAGGATGTCACTACTGGCAGAAACGACAAAGACGATGACAGGAAGAGGCAGGAGAATGATGGCGTGGCATGTTTCTTAAGTACCTAACTAACTTATTTGCGTTTGATTTTAACTGCGTTTCTTATATATTTACAAGATCTTGTGCACATTTGTAATGGAAACGCAGCTGGTGAGATGCACTCGTACCTAAGAAAACAAACCTATCAGTCATGTTTCTGGACTGAAGCCAGATGACGGAGATGCACAGGGATGCAAACTCCACGCAGAAATCTTTTTGCTGCAAGACAACAGTGGGCCGCTAAACCGCCTATTCAGAAATCAGTGTAAGGCAATTTGCCTTTCCTGCAGGACCCAGGTTGTTTTAATGATGGCAGGGAGGCTCTTGATGACGACCCCTGCAGCAGGTTAAGTTCAAGGAGATGTGCATTGGTTCTGCAGCATGATCATTGCCCCAAATGTGAGCAGAAGCAGAGCAGCAGCGCCTCTCTGTGGCAGCGAGGGCAAATTCAGTCTGAGTCAGAAATATCATATCATTTTTAACATATAGAGAGAGCTTTCATTATTTTTGTTTTCAAATGAAAAAAAACCACCAAAACAAACAAAAGAACAGTTTGACGTTTCATTTTCCTGGCTGTCCTCATTGATCTTTAAAAGGCCTGACCTATCCAATTCAGATTTTAGCCGATACCAATTGATACCAATTGTTTTCATGTGAAATGTCGTTAAATATATAGCAAGAAAGTAATTGATTTGGCAAAAATGGGGTGACTACCGCTAAGTGCAAATATGACCCGACCGGCCGGTCTGTCAGTCAAACCTCCCTCATGTTTCTCTGACACATTTTTTGTGACACCTTGGAATTTGATTTGAACTTTTTATCATCAGCCATTTTGAAAATAACAGATAAACTTAACTTTGAACACCCATACATGTTTTCTGTATGTGTAATTTTAATGTGTTTGTCACTTTGAGCAACTAGAGCACGGATCTCTAATGTGTAAACAGCGCCTCCTTGTGTTCTACTACAAAAAAACTAAGACATTCCGACAGCAACTAACAACTGCGTTGAAGAAAATTTCCAATAATAAACTAAAAAATAAATAAGAACATTTTAAAAAATCCAAAAAAGAAATAAATTTTGCTCTATGATCAAACAGTGACAACAATATATAAGTTACTAAAGTAGGTTTACACCAAAATGAATCAGTAATACATTGAAGTTAACAGTAATAGAAGTGAACAGATCCCAGCTTTTAAAGTAGAAGAAATAAAGTCAAAGTACATAATATTTAACATTAATCACTAAGTTTTCCACTTCTAAAAATGTTAAATTACTATTTTTTTGTATGTTGCTCCATTTGTTTCAATAAATCATTTATAGATTCATTTACAGATTCAACACAAAAAGCAAAGAAACAAAAAAAAACAAGAATAAAAAATTCTGACATCACAACATGGCTCCTCTCTGAACCCTTTAACAACGTTCTACCAGCATTTCACCAAGACGGAGCTCCAATAATCTCTCAGCAGGTGTTCAGCTCCTCCAGGTGTTTGCTGATTACTGCTGGCTAGTCTGAAGGAGCTGAGTGATGGAGTCTCAAGGTGAGGGGAGCCCTGAGGTGGAAACTGGAGCTCTGAGGAGGAGCTTCGTCCTCGAAGGCGGGGCTTGGTCCACCCAGGCGTTTGCACAGCTGAATTGTTTCCACGAGAGATTAAAGGACTTCTCAATAATCACGCATAAAAGAAGTTACACTCTAGGTTTGTTTTTGACATGATGTACTAAACATTTACATAACATAATGTAAAGCTAAAAAAATGTCAATTTTACATAAAACTGCCCCTTTAAATATTTCAAGCTCAGTCAGATCAACTCCAGTTATAAATGTTAAATCTTGACACATTCTCAACTGGATACAGGTCTGAACTTTGACTAAAACCATTTTGCCGTATCAATTAGGCACTGATTGCTGTCGACCGATCGGCGATTATTGATCTTTAAAAGGCCTGACCTATCCAATTCAGATTTTAGCCGATACCAATTGTTTTCATGTGAAATGTCGTTAAATATATAGCAAGAAAGTAATTGATTTGGCAAAATTGGGGTGACTACTGCTAAGTGCAAATATGACCCGACCGGCCGGTCTGTCAGTCAAACCTCCCTCATGGCAGAGCAGAGGAGGACATCGGCTCATTTTTAGGCTATTGTGATGAGATCAGCTGCATGTGTAAGTACTGACGGATCACCGATCTCCCAAAATTAAGGAAATTGGAACAGATAAATCAGCTGTTTGAATAATCGATGCACCCTTAGTATCAATGGCCCTACGTTTGGGATCGTCTGCCTGACGGAAGGAGAACAGCGAATAATATTTTAGGGTGAAATCCTGCTGCTAGCATCACACAGGATGAGTTCACGTTCTCATTTCTCCATTGACAGCAGTGATAATTGTGATGTGACCTCGTCATCCTCTGTAACCTCCCTCAGCTCTCCTGTCTCCACCCCTCTGGATTCATGTCCCTCCTCTAATTCTGACACCAGAAACTGGCCAAGGATGGACTCAGAGGAGCGAGCGCTTCTAAAGAAGATTCGACCCAATTAACCTATCGCACCGAGCGACTCCACATTTAGCTCTTTGCTGCTCATACCGGTGTGATCCAACGTATCCTGATCCGTCAGGTAGATCATTTTTAGACGCTGCTGTTCTCACGGTGCTGAGCCACTGAGCTGCCTGTCTTCCCTGTGGTTCTCCCCTTGTTGATTCTTCAAGCAGAGGCGAATTCCCAGGAGCGGCTTCCTGTCAGGGTCCTCACTGTCAAAGACACCGAGCGAGCCAAGTTCCTCTGCTGCATTCTGTCAGCGCCTGCAGCTCAAGTCTGCTGTGAAACTCCATTTCAGCTCAACGTGTCTTAGATTACCTGCTGAGACTCAGCTATAATCTTAATTCAAATCAATAATGCTTCTGAAAATATGCTGTAAAAAAACCACTAATAATAAAACATGAATAAAATGTGACCTTAACTTCCAGTTTTCTGGGTTTTGTGGAACGTTTCCCACCTTTTATCAGCAGTTCTCTGTACGTTTCTGCACTCTGACGCAGTGCTGGCCTTAATAACACTCATTATATTCCTTAATTTGACGTATAGCAGCAACTCCCGAGGAAGAGCCGGTAATTATATTCCGGGGAGAGGCTGAATGTGCCTCCATGGTGGGTTATGCAGGGTGTGAGATGGAGAGAAATGTCAAGATGTCAAGAGTCCCTGAGAGGACTGACAGACAGAAATATGCAGACATGAAATGATAATGCAGGTAATTTCAGTTTACTGGAAGGTAGATGCACTTTATAAAGCACTCCCAACATTTAAAAGACTTTTTTTTTTACCATAAAAGTGCAAAAAGGATAAACTGTCCTTGTCCATTTTAGCATATTGTCATCTTCCTGAAATAATGGCCCAAGTTATTTATTGCCAGAAGTGACTTTTGCTAAACAAAAAATAAAATTAAAAAATCACCACCTCTTTGTAGATTTTTCTTTTTAATGTGCTGATTTACATTAAAATGTGAGTAACAGCTCCACCTGTAACTGGTTATTAACTTACATGTGTTTTGGACAACATTCTTAGAAAAATGTCTGAATTTGACATGCTTTAAATTAAGCATGTGATTACCCCAAAAAAAAACACTGGAGGAAACCACAAAGAAGATGACAACAGGAAGATGACGACAGGAAGTAGTCGACAAACAAATTGGTGTAGCAAAATAAATGAGACATCATCTGGACATTCTCACTTTCTGAAAGAGGTTTCTGTGCGACTCAACAACTTTAACACCAAACCCATTTACTTTAGGACAAGTAAAACATTTTCTTGTCCTAAAACTGCATGCAAGAGCTTTTTAAATAAATACAAGTGCAGGAGAATGATTTGAAATTAGTTTATTCTGCTAAATAAAATGTTTGGACCCGTTAGGAATAAACGTACAGCAGTGATCATTATCTCCTGTACTTCCTTCTGTCTTGCTCCACGTTTAAATATTTCTCTCAGGGTTCAGAGCCGTAAACTGAGAGGTCAGAGGCCATGCTCACATGCAGTTCCCATGGAAACTGGTTGACCGGCCTCTGGATCCGGCCCTGCTGACGCCTGCCCTCCTTGATCATCAGCTGAATGTCCTCGTCGTCGAGAAGGCGTATGAGGTCGCCCTCGGGGTCGCGGTAGTTCAGGGCGATGTCGTCCACCTTGAAGACATTCCTGACCGAGAGACAGAGAGAGAGAGACAGAGACAGAGAGAGACACAGAGAGAGAGGGAAAGAGAGTCTGTAATAATCTAGATGAAACATATTTTCAACAAGTGTGTGCTGTAGAATTGGTTTTGACCATTTTTTTGGATCCCACAGTGAAAATGCACTAAGCTGATGGCTAATGTAAACGTTTCACACAGCAATCATGTTACTGCTTACTGAAACTGGCCTAAAGTGATTTTGTTCCAAGAAGTATTGTTTATAACCCTTCATAATGAAAGAAAAACCCTGAGAATGAAAGAATAAAATATTGCTACACAATTAATGTTCACTGTGGACACATCTTTGGTCTGAAGGAAGGGGTCTGCTGCTTTTTTTTTTTTAGTATTGCATTAAAAAAGGTTGATAGAAATGCCAAAAGTCAAAATAACTTCCTTAATTTTCCAAAAAAGCTCATTTTTTACTGTGGTCTGAAGTGTTTTTGGCTTTTCTGAGACAGAGTTTTGCACTAAGATGAGGTGGTTTTTCAGCTGCATCCAAATGAGCTTATTTCGCAAAATTGCAATAAAAACGCTTTTTATTTTTTTGCACCACACGAGTCACATGATCAATGACCGGATGTTACTACTGGTGAAAATGACGGAGAAGACAATGACAGGAAGTGGTAAGTGGACGAGCTTATTCACGTGTGATTTTAGGTGCATTTCTTATTTAAAGGAAAAACTGACTGTGAAATTGTTTTTTTTTTTTTTTTTTACATTATCTTAACTTCAAAACCAATTTTATGAACTACTGCCAGAGGTAGACACCGGTTGCCTAGTGACCAACCGTGGATTGAATGTGTCAAAAGTTAAACTAGAATAAGACTTTTAATCAATTAAAATTGTTGACTAATTTACACTAGAAAAAACTCCCATCTCAATCACAGCCTCTTTCCTTTTCAATAAAGTGTTAATATTCCCTCTTTCCCTAAATCCCATTTACTCATTTCATCCAGCATCACATCCTCACTCTCTAATCTTCCTCTCTCCCTCTAGTTATCAGCGCTGAGCCGTATTAAAACTCAAGAGCAGAGTCTCATCCGTCCGACTCCAGGGCACAATAGCCCCAAACACGGAGAAACAATAATGAGCAGATAAGCAAAGGAAATGAGCTGATTATAAATAGAGGAGGGGGGGTTCAGTCGTCGTAGCATTCACCTATCTAAATGGGGAAATAATGAGAGATGGAGGGAGAGAGGATGGGTGAAAGAAAAAGGGACAAAGAAGAAGCCAGTGAGGTGGTGGAGGAGGAGTCAAGAACCGTCCCAAAGGAATTTATTTTGATTAATTCTGATGATTGGAAAGTGGTGAGTATTGCAGCACATAACAAGGCCGGGTCTCCGTCAGGGGAGGCTGGTCAGTGAACAGACCATTAGCCGCCTGAAGATGTAGAACATCATCGCCAGATAGGCAGAGACTGAGAATCAACTGGCATCAGCAAAACTAAGAAATAAAACAAACGTCTTGTAAAAGTATTCACACCCACTTCAGTTTTATTTTTCTTAATCATTTTTATGACATTACAAACAAACTGGAATGTGATTGAGTAATAAAGTGTGCTGGTTGATGATAATGCATCTGCAGGTTTTTTTAGGACCTTTTTTATGCCACCCTGCATAATATTTCAGACAAAAAAAAAATAATAATAGAGGATGGTTGGGGGATTATCAATCTTGGCAAAAAGCGTGAAACTTCTGAGTCTGTCTGCAGCTCTTGGCAGCAGCTTTGTGCGTCACACTGTCTGTGTGAAGTTTAAAAGGGAAAAGTTTTTTGCGCTGCACCTCATGTTGGTTGGCTGCAGAAGTAAACGAGAGGCGAAAATTAATGTCGTCCATCCAACTGGCGATAAATTTGCCCACGATAGAAGCAAACACTTAACTAGCTAGTAACGGTATATTAGTAGCTAGTTAGCATTAGCCTCAACCAACTCGAGTCACAGAACGCCACAAAGATTTCTGCCCACTACTACTTATGCAAGAATGTCCGGTAAATAGTCCTGTCACAATGAAATGTAAGATCTGTGATTAATATATATAAGGCCAATGTGACATTTTTAAGAAATTTTAAGAACTTGATTTTACACACACACACATTTAAGACTGCTTAAAACTTTTAAAGGACATGACAACACCTTCTAAAAAGTGATAGTTTTTTTAAAAATAGGACTTGAAAATGAGTTTGCATTCAGCTCCCATTTTCTTCAGAAAAACTGGATTTATCCTGAGATTAACACACACAGAAGAATTTTGTAAAGAACTGGTTGGACTGACAACATTTTCAAAAGGTTTTCATTCTTTTTGTGAGGCATATAGAAGTGAAATTATTTACCTATCTGAATGAACACTAGAGGTGAAGCCTAGATGAATTAGATCAGCTGTCAATCAGTGAAAATTTAATAAATACGTTTGGATAATTTCAGTTTTAATAACAGCAGGAAACAGATTATGTCTCTCATTTGCAGTAAGAGGCAGACGACACCCGACTCCTCCTTCACACATAGAAAAATATCCATAGCGTGTCCCCAATTTTCACCCCACTGTTCTAGCAAATAAGCCATTATCACATATCTAAAAGGTGTGAAGTTGCACATGATACCTTTACCTCTGCACAGCTTATGAAACATATAAGAGTGACACCTATATTTGTGTTTCCTCACATCGATGCAAATGAAACCAACTACAGACGTCAAATTACAGACGTCAAATTACAGACGTCAAATTCTCAGTTTTACCCACAAAAACGTGGAACCGGCACAACGAAAGCAGAAGCAGCGCAGCGCTCACCTCATGCGGGACACCAGTTCGCTGTACGTTGGCTGGATGGTGAGAGCCTCTTGTACACACACGTCTCTGTAAGAATGGGCAAAGATGGCCAAAATTTAGCCTGTAAAGATTCACACCTTAAGTACCAGAGACAGAAGGAGAAACAGTTAAATTCCACAGTGAGGACAATGTTTTTTTTTTGTCTTATTTCAGTAGATTTTAAGTGGTGCAAAACAGTCTGTCCACCTCAGACAGTTACAGTTGCCCTGTTGAGAGCAGGCGGTCACCTTTGTCCTGACCATCTGCACCTGGAGGATGTCTGCTGTAGCGGTACTGTTTAGAAATACAGTAGGAGCCATAAATTTACATGCATTTACATTTACAGACAGGCTGCACCATGATGTCCAGCCCCCATCTCCCTGCTGGAGGGCAGAAAAACCTGCTCACCAACAATCACTACCCCTGGTTTTAGCTGTCAACTTGTCAACACAACACACTGAGTCTTAAATGTACAGGTGAAATATGAAATAAAAAGGGACTCAGTGTTTTAGTTAGCAGGCTTCAGAGTCATCACATTTCACAGGTCAGGAAAAAGCTTGAAGGAAAAATAGTAAGTGAGAGGGACGTAGCTCAGTTACGCTAGCTTGACTTTGACAACCTGTACATGTAGACATGCTGTGTAATTCGGTGTGTTTCGGTTCAGTTACACACACTGGCTCTCTGATCATCAATAGAGCAGATGTTTAGCTAATAAACCAACAACACTTTATTCATAATCACAAAATAAACATCGAGCCTGAAAACATAAAACTGTAACAGATTGAATGTCCTCTTCTATGTGTGGGAAACGTTTACGTGATTTTGGTGTTGAATCCCGATAAACTGGATAAATGTCTGACTTGTCATATGGAGGAGCTGTTGTAAGTCAGTTGCTATGGTAATGGCTCTGTGTTTGTTCAGTGTTGACGACACAGTGAGTGAAAAAAATAAAAATAAAGGAGTGGTTTTGAGTTGTTCTTTAATGGTTCTTCTGTATTATTTTTCCCTTTGCTGTGGAGCAGAGCATGATTAACAACACCTGATCTCCAGGTTTCATTTACTGTTGGAAGAAACTTGTGAACGGACTTAATTATACTAAAGAAACTGATGTAAACGTCTGAAGATTTTTTATTATTATAATTAAATAATAAAAAATCTTCTCTGGTATCTCAGAAACAGAAATGTTGGAAAATCTAAACGACCAAAAACACAAAATGTTTAGTCTGATTAAATGTCAGGAAGTGAGAAGAGAGGAATGTGTCTTTCTTTTGCAATAAATGTGAATATCTAATACTTCATGTTGTACAGAGAGCAACAATGAAACACAAGAACCGTCATCGATCGATCAGACCAACCTGGTTTCCACTCCGGAAGGGGTGAGCAGGAAACAGCGGAGGCAGCTGTAGGTGTGGCCCACGCCTTCACCCTCAGAGTCACTTTCTGGGAGGGGCTTAATAATCTTCACAAAGGATTCTGGGAAAATACCTGTTTGATTGTTCACCGTCCCCTAAAGAAAATGAGAGAGGAGAGAAACACTGAAGTGATGAGGAGAGTCTCAGAGGATGGAGGTAATTCAAAGAAACAAATGAGGAAAGCAGCCAGAGAGGCTTGGTGGAATAATTAGGCAGCTCATAATGTGCAGCTCATGTTAGAGGCACTCGGCGCCGTCGTAAAGCTCCGTTGGCACGTCTGTGATATCTGAGCCTGTTTGGAAAAATGAAAACCAGGTGCAAACTTTCACAATAGGAGCCTGAAGTCAATATTTGACTCAAAGAAATGTGATTGGACAACACAGAGAGGACAAATCAGATACATGAATACTGCCTGTCTGTAAAAAAATAAAAAAAAAAGTTATAAGTAGAGTTGTTTTGGAACCGTGGTGGAGTTAGGGTTGGTTATGCCAAGAAGGGAGACAAACCAATTTTGGATCTATGTTTCTGCAGGTTTTCTGTTGAAGATTAAGAAAAAAAAATGTTTTAACTAATTTTCAGTCAAACATTCTTGAGATGTCCAGTGAACCGTTGTTCCATTTTTTGTTATTTTCATTCAGCAAACCTGACCTGTAAATGAATCGGCCATTAAAAAAGCCTGGATGTTTAGGCGCAACTTGTTGACTCGAAGAAATACGTTTCTTTCATTTATTTTGTTGAAGATTCAAAAATGACAATGGCTTTTTTTTTTTAATGGAAGCTTTTTTAGTTTCCATTACAAATTCATGCAGAACTTTGTCAGTATTCTACAAATGTAGAAAAAAAGACAATCTCGCAATTGGGGCGTTTCCATTAAGAAACACAATTAAAGGTAGCTCTGCTTGAGACAGAAAAGAAGATTTTAGTAGCAAATTCATCATGTAGAGACACAAATCTTTGTTTTAGGTGTTTAATTTCATCAACACAGGAGATTTATTTATTTCATATACAACATAGCTGGTTTCTTAGACCTAACACTGTTTATTTTTTCTTTCACTTGTCCTGATGTCTCTTTTGCTTTAAGAATAGAGTAATATAACATCATAATCAGATGCAAAATAAATGGATAGAAATTTCCAGAAACAATTTGATTGAAGAAAGCCTGATCAGAACCCTGCTGAAAGATTACATCAAATTTTTCTACTTGGAAGCAAACTTGAAGAAATTCGGACTGGTTCAACACTTTTGCAGAACGTTGTGCTGCGTTTGTTGGCGAGAATGAACAGATCAAGCTTTTTATGTTCTGCTTTTTTGGATCTGATTCTGAACTCCCATTCAGGTTAAGTGCCTTTTCCTCCTCCATGTTTATTCTCACTCCATCACATCAGCTTCCACCTTTTGTTTCTTTCTCCCACTCACTCTCAACTCTTGTTTCTTAACTTTACATTTTTTGTACATATCATGTTGCTTCACTTTTTTAATATTTTTATTTTAAGACTGACCAGAATTTATTCCAATTATATTGCTTGCCAACGTCTGTATTTCAGAGTCGAGCTGCTAATTAAAATGTGTGATTTTGGATGGCAGGCTTAGCGTCTTATAAGACCTTTTATTATCATTATCATTATTATTATTTCTCTTTCAACATCTATTTTCTGTCTTCTCTTTTTGCTGTTATTCATTCTAAAATCTATTTGCTCTAGGATAAGAACAACACTTTTGTGTTTTCTGTACATCCAAGTAAATCTAAACAAATCAGATTTATTTCCACAAACTGGAAACTCATAATCATTGCTAAAGAAGCTCTGCTTGGATACATTATTATTATTTTAAGCTCTCTTGAAGCGGAAATGACATCAGAGGCGTCTAACTTGAGCTAATGTGCAAAAGTTGCTCAGTGGTACAAAGTGGGCTTTGGGTTTCCACCAGGTGTTTGCTGATTGCAGCTGGATAGTCTGAAGGAGCTGCGCCGTGAGGCAGAAGATTTGGAGGCTGCAGCTCTGAGGAGGAGCTTCGTCTTTGGAGGCGGGGCTAGGTCCAACCAGGCGTTTTACATAGCTGGATACAGAAGACGTGGATACTCTCGACGTGGACTGGCTCCACGTCGAGAGGAGCCAGTTGAGGTGGCTCGGGCATCTGGTCAGGATGCCTCCTGGACGCCTCCCTGGTGAGGTGTTCNGGAGGGACTATGTCTCTCGGCTGGCCTGGGAACGCCTTGGGGTTCCCCCGGAGGAGCTGGAAGAAGTGGCTGGGGAGAGGGAAGTCTGGGCCTCCCTTCTGAAGCTGCTGCCCCTGCGACCCGACTCCGGATAAGCGGAAGAGAATGTATGGATGGATGGATGGATGGATGGATACAGAAGATTCAACCATTTAGTTTTGCTTTGGTTCTTTGCATGAAAGAATCAAAGCAAAACTCCAGGTGTGTTTACATTAGAACATGATGTAAAGCTCAGAAAAGTTTATTTCACTTAAATCAAAAATCACATTCTTCAACAATTACAATTATTGCACACATGTAAATTGTTTTTTTTTTTTTTTTTTTTTTTCAAAATATACCACATTACATGAGTTTTAGTGAGTTTGGCTCCTTAGATTCTGAAGGTTGTGTTAGGTTGTGAGGTTTTCTCCATTATTAGTTTGACAGAAGTTCTTATTTGGTTTCCATCTTTACACATTTAGTTTCTTTCTCTTACATAAAGGATTCATTTTTTGGAGTGCGTCGCTTGTAATGTGAACCAATAGTGAGGTTTTCAGAGTTGGCCTTAACTCAGCTTCAAAGTTCTCTACAACTTTATCAGCTTTGTTCCTTTATCTTTCTTTAGTTCTTTCCTTTCCTCCTACAAACCTTGAATAACTCGAAGTTGGACTTGGTTGCCCTTTCATTTCGTCAGATCAAAATGGATAGTGTACGTTTTAGCACTTTTTAGATTTTTAACGGCTGCCAGCTTCACTGTTTTTTTATTAATTTTTTTATCCTTCTCTGTTTCTTTCCATCCACCTCTTCTTCTCCTCCAACTATTTTCTCCTCCCCCCACCTCTCATGCGTTCCCTCTCTCCCTCCTCCGTTTCTCTCTCTCCCCGCTCTCTGTTCTTACCTCCAGCCAGTCTGCATTGACTCGTCGCAGCAGGAAGATCACTTCTCCCCTCTTCAGGTTTAACTCTGCCTTGCGGTTCCCGCGAAAGTCAAACATCGCCTGAGACAAACAAGACGAGGGGAGGAAAAAAAGAAGATTTAAAAAAATCAAGTGAGTGAGAGAACGAGGAGAGGAACAGAGAAAGTCAGAGTGAAGCAGGCGGACTGAGAACCAAGAGTGAGCAATGACGGGTAAGACTTCACACACTTTTTAGTTTCTGGAGAGATGGATGAGTGTTTGTGTGTGAGTTAATGAAGGATGTAAATTATTCTGCTTAGAACGTTGAGGTTTTTGCTCAAAAGGTGGAAGCTGGTACACAAACACCATGAAAATTACAATTTCAAAATAAAGGCACGGTAAAATAAGTTGAAAATTCGGAGTTCAACAAATTATTTGAAGACCTGTTCAAATATGAACTATTCTACTCAAGACTGACAGAGAAACAAAAAGCAGCAAGATGACATTTTGGTGTCACCTGGTGATATTTCTTAACTGGAATCTGTTAAGAAATAATCAGAATTCCCAAAGAAAAGGAGAAATGTGTCCAGTTATGAAGCTGAGGCCATCAGAGGTACAATCTGTGACTGAACTGCTACATTTTCATGTAAAAGAAACTCTGTAGGTGAGGAGCAGATATGAAAATGCTGGAAAGCAACAAAGGCGTTTTGTAAAGGTGGATGAATTCTTAACCTTCCAGGTTGTCATTAGTGTGTGGAATAAAAGCCTGTAGAGTGAATGTGCATGGAAAGTAGAGTCACCAGAGTCCATTAATGCGTTTTAGATTAAAAAACAAAGACAAATCCACTCACACAAACTACTTCATTCACCATGCAACTTTGTGGCCACAATTTACCTAAAAAATAAACCCTTCTTATGTTCATTTTTGTTTTGAATATCTGCTGAAGTCAAGCTTGAAAGACTAAGAGGCAAAAAAAAGGAAAGCAAGCAGCAACAATAAAGAGAGAAAAGGCAGAGAGAATTACAACCATGACCAAAAAAAGAACAAGGAGCCGTAAAAGCAGTGGGAGGGAGGTGAGGAGGAGGAGGAGGAGGAGGAGGAAGAGTAGGAGGAAGAGGATGGTGGGTAATGAGAAAAGTAAAAGTTAAGCAGAGGTGCAGGCAGCGCTGTAGGGTGTTGATCGATGCTGCTTGTTTTTCTGCTGCTTGTTTCCCACAGAGAAATGATGATGGGGCCATTGGTGTAACAACAATGTTTCTGGAATAAAAGGGGAAAAATAGGTAAAAGGATCAGATCAATAGAAATTATGATTGTTTAATTGGAAATCAGTTAATCATTTATTTGACTGCAAGTTGCTTTTTACGTGTTGCAAATTTGACATTTTGTAAGTACATTTTAGTGGGAAACTAACCTAATTTTTAACTTTATGTGCAGTTTGCGTCCACTTATTACAAGTATGTCTCACCTAAACACGTGTTTTGTCTTTATGTTGGTTTTTCTGCACAGATTTTGCAATTTTACTAAACTTAAAAACATTTAAGACATTTGTTTTCTCCTCTCCAGTTTTACAACCTCAAGAATATCAGATCAGTTTATGGTAACGCTAATTTATTAAAATTACGACCATATTTGTGTTTGCATTAGAATGTTATTTACAGACAAGTCGATGGTTTTTACACTGGAAATGGATGTAAGAGGTGGAGTGTGACCAAAAACCTCCCTGTGTGACATGTTGACCTGCTTTGACGTCAGTAAGAGGTAGATTTTTCTTTTTGGCCGTATTGAAATTGGCTTATTGTGCAAAATTTCAATGGAAACACTTTATTTGCATCACACAACCGGATGTTGTCGCAAAGAAAAATACGAATAAGGATGATGGCGTGGCATGATTGTTAGGGACTTATCTCATGAACAAACTTATCCAGGTGTGATTTTAATTACGTCTCTTATTTAATGGAACCACAGCTATTGTGAAATTGTGTTTTTTGGGCGTTAGCAGAATATTGACAAAGTTTCGTTCACATTTGTAATGGAAACACAGCAAGTGACACTTTGTCTCTGACCCCCACTGACTAGTTTGTATCATTAGATGAAACAAATCCTGTCCTGACTTGGGCTGAAAAGCCACTCGGACAGGAAGAAGCCATTATTCCAAACACTACATTAAAAGCAGGTTGGAATTTGTAAATGAACTAGAAGAGAAAAGTCTTGATGTTTGGAGACACTCCAATGTCTCCAAACGTTGTTGGAGACACTCCAGTCAGCCACCATCACAAACACCGGAGGGTGTTGGTGTCATCTTGTGTGAGAGTTTTGCTGCAGAAGGGACAGATGCACTTCACAAAGCAGATAGCATCAAGAGGAAATATGTGGAAATGTTAAAAAAACATTTTAAAATAAGAGACAGAAAGTACAATCATTGACACAAACTGGTCTTCCAAATGGACAGTCACTCGACATATTCAGCCAGAATAGGTACAATACAGCTAATCTGGCTAATTTGGTAGTAACAAAAGCCAGAAAATACATACTAGAGCCAAATATTTGACAAAATATTGATATATTGTCAGATATACATTGACAAAATATTGTCAAAATATGTCAATATTTTAGAGTGGCTACCTCAAAGTTCCAAAGAAAGTTGAAAATTATGAGCAACGTGGCCCAAAAACCTGAAACAGTAACACCAGGTCTGTCACAAGGAATGGGACAAAATCCCAAAAATATTGCGTTGCTTAAAGGACAAGTTACTGTACAATGACACAGACTTAAATTGCAACCATACTTGTAACATAAAAGTAAACTTTTGAATTTGAAAAAGGTAAAAAAAAAAAAATAAAATAAAAGTATCAGTGAATCTTGCCAAGTGTTTTCGGTCCCATTTTTAGAGCAAACATCTCTGCACTTACTTGAAATAAGACTAAGATTACCTACCAGTAGCCTACCTTTAATGAAAAACATAGTTACTTGCTTTAAGTAAATAATTACTTACCATTAATATAAAAGTATTAGTTCAACTGGCAAATAATTTCACTTAAAACACAACATTTTCCCCATGTTAAAGTGAAATGATCTGCCAATGGAACAAGAACTTCTTCATCAATATTAAGACAAAGCTGACCTAAAACAAGCTTTTATATTTTGTTTAAAAGTTACTTATAAGTTAGTTTTCTCTCATTTCAAGTTGCTAAGATATTTGAACTAGAAACTAGGCCAAAAATACTTTGTAAGATTTTCTATTTTTGCTGTGTGATAAACTTTGGTATTCGATAAACAATATGAATGATCATTTAGGCAATCCAAACTGATCCAACCCCGAAACGGTTCAATCTGATGTCAGACACTGAGACAAGAGGTTATATTTCTTTCCTTACATCCAGCTGTAAAAAATGTGTAGAGTGGCATGAATGCACAAGCTTGGAAAATGAATAGCTAAATCCAAAAAGAGAGATTGCATCAGAAATTGGGTCCGACATGTCGACAATTTAAGAAACATTTCTTCAGGACACTCCACATGTTCTCTTGTGTGTCTCATTCACTGGCTACACAGGAGAGGAAGTGTGTGTGGATGTGTGTCAAGAGAAAATGAGCCACATACTGGTGGCAGATTAATGAAGCTGGGGAAAGAGGGAGCAGCTTGGATTAACAATCCGCTGAGATTACACTCACCCAGAGGACAACACACACACACTTGTTCTTGCCGCATGAATCCAGGGCCGCTATTTTTAATAAATGGCTCTTCACACTGTTTTATTACAGTGTGGACCTTCAGGTTGCAGTAATTTGCAGATGATGTGAAAATGCGTTTGAGGCCACCATTTCCAACTTAAACACCAAATATGCTGTGACAAAGCAATTTACCGTCTCCATATGCCTCCTGTCGCTCTACAACCTTATCATCTTTGTTCCATCCTGTTATCCTGTTAAGATTGTTTTTCTGTCGTCTCTGTTGTCTCCATCCATAGCAATTGACGGTCTTACAGAAAATTAATTTATATAATAAAACTAAAGTGTACATTTTCACTTGGAGTCCCAATTGAATGATCAGTTGAGTCAAAAATGTTCAGTTTTATGTCCGATGACATGAAACTCAAATTACGCAGCTAATTTTCACTATTGGCCATTAGTTTTGACGCATGTTATCGATTAATGAGTTAATCTAAAGTTAATTGATCTTATCCATCAATCAATGATTAATTGGTAAGCGGTTCTTTTCTTCAAAACTTTTGTTTTTTCTTGTATCAAGCAGGCCGACTGTCTTTCCATAACAAAAAGAGCAACATCCATCCATCCATCCATCCATCCATCCATCCATCCATCCATCCATCCATCCATCCATCCATCCATCCATCCATTTTCTTTACACCCTTGTCCCTCAGTGGGCCTAAGTGGATGTTATCAGTTAATAAATTGGAACTCATTTTTAGTCAAATAAACAATTAATCAACAAGTAACCGTAAGTCGGTTATCTGTTTGCCTCCCTAGTTTGAAGGTTTTACACAGAGTCCCTGTGAAGTTGAGCTCCCTCCTCAATATTTATTATTTATCTTGGAAAATGATCTCCATGTTTTTGAGGCTGATTATTCTTAAAGACAGTTCTGCATATTTGTAAATACGTATTAAATCACCTCTTTTCCAATTAATATTCATTAGAAAATCTGCAAAAAATGTGCAGTGCCATATTTACTAGCATTTGCTGCATCAAGGTGTTTCTCTATCCCGTTTCTGGCAGCAATTTCAAATGTGTTTTCTTCTCGAATTCTGCTTTTCTGGTTGCTTGTGCTCATTTTCCTCACTGGACAAACCGTGCCTCTGGCTTATCCGTACGAAACTCCCGCCAACCGAGAGCAGCTTGTCTCATTGACCTCGTTTAAAGCTCATAGTAGCACAGCTAACAACAATTACTCATCACGCTGTTTGGGGCAAAGCCTGGAATAAATCCTTGTGGAGTGGGAAGTGTTGCAGAGAAGGTAGTAGTGCTCTGCAGTGACAAATGCCCGGGTTCTCCTGTTATCCATAAGGCTCAGACCAGCCATTGATCATTGCGCAGATAGAGCTTAATAGCTTCTTTCCAGCAGCACTGCACACACACAACATAGCCAAAAAATGCACAGAGGATCACTCACTTTTCCAGAGAGAAAAAAGACAGAGCTAAAATAAATGTTGAGTAGGCTGACAGCTTCATGAGTGGAGTACATCGGTGTTTTACTTCTGTGTGGGAGAGAGGGTAAGAAGACAGAGAGGAGGCAGTGAAATGAAGTTTGGCGATTAAAGACACTTTCAGTATGCAGTAAAGAAAATTTACTGTGTGTGTGTGTGTGTGTGTATTAAAGTCCCACGGTTTTTGGTGCAGCACAAGGTCAGGAAAGCTAAATGCTTTAGCGAGGGGATAAAGCACGGATAGTTCAAGAGCTTCACTTCACCTGCAGACACGCACTCAGCATGCAGGCTATTAGCCTAGCAGACCGAGCCACTTACACAAGAGGGACAGTGTATACTGAGAGCTCACTGACAGCGCTACAGTGAGGGGAAGGCAAAATGTGCAAAGTTTGTCTCTTCCAGTTTTAAACAAATGTTTATAGCTGTGACTTGAGGAAAAGTGAACCTCTGACAGGTTTTCTACGGTGGCCCTGAAGTTCAAACCATTATACACGACTACAAATGGAAAAACACAACAGCATTAACCAAGCACAGCTACAAATTAAGACACGACAACATGAGCAAAACGACAGAGCTTGGTCTCAGTGGGAGACCTCAGACATCTCTGATTGGACGGCACCACTTTTGGCTTCAGAGCAAGACGTTATTCTGGTTGTTGAAATCATGAATGTTAGCAACGTGCTGATGCTAATGTAGCCACTCGGTCTAGTTTCTAATGCAAATATTTTAGTACACTTGAATTAAGACAAAACTAACTTCAAAGTAACTTTTCAGCAATGTGGTTTTGTTTTAATTCAAAAGTTCATGTTGACATTTTGTGTTTTTTCAGTTGACAGGATTATGTTTCTTCTAAACGTAAGACATATAAGTAAAGAATCTCTGGATTTTCAGTCTTTATTTAGTTAAAAGAAAAAAACACTTTGAAAATATGAGATATTTGGCTCAAATGTTCATTTCAAATTGAATTACAGCAAATATGTTGAAAACCAGACTGGCTTAATCCATTTGATTATTCCCAACAAATTAAGACGTTCATGTCTCCAAGAGGACAGTTTCTCAATTTCTACTTTTTAATCAAGTTAACATGTTTTTAAACAAAAAACATTTGTCTTTTTAATAACATTTGGTCGTTCAATGCTCAGTTTGCAGAAGACATAGTTGCTCAACCATTGGACTTTATAAAGCCGTTACAGCCGTTCAGCTGCAGCCTTTTGAAAAGCCCACACAGTAAGGACGCACTCTTAAAAACAAAATAAATACTTAACCTTGATAAAGTAATCACATAGATTTAAACACGTAAAAAAAAAAGAATATATAATTAATCACTTTTTTTTTACATTCAAAAGTTCTCAGCTGGGGCCTTCAAATTAAAAGTTAAAACCAATTAAATAACTTTGTTGTTGAGCTTATATGGTAATTTATTCAATAATTTAGCAGCAAGTCATTGTTTTGTTTGGAAAATATTTTTTTTCAGTACATAGTTTTCAGTAAAAATGTGATTAATTTCAATTTGTTGATTACAGACCCTGGAATTAATTCAAAAAGTTTAACTGAGTCCCACCACCAAGAAAGACAAACAGATTGTTAATTAGCTAGATAGCTCATTAGCTAGATATAGGTAGGTATACCTATAGATAGGATAATGGATAATATACCTATACCTCAGGTATATTAACAAGCATCATCACCATGTCCTCTACAGATCCTCTGCAGCATGTTTATCTTGCCTTTGCTGCAATAGAACCAAACTTGTTCAGCTGCAAGGTGAACAACTGCTGCATTAAAAGAGTTTTAGCAAAGAACAGAACAATAATGACAGAATGCGACGAGGAGGCAGCAGAGAGGATTCAGGCTAAGAAGGTTACAAAGTTGCGTAGAGAAAACTTGTGTGAGGGGCAAACAGACAGACAAACCTAGGAGGAGTTTAAGGTGCCATAGAGCTTTGAAGGGAGAATAATGTAGAAATAATGCAAGGAGATTCAATTAAAACAGGAAGTGAAGCGAGACAGAAACTTTTGATGAGGTCAACAAGGTCACAGTGAAGTGGATGAAGAGAAATGCACTGAAACACTTCAGAATCATAACGCCTGTTTGACACAGGAGTCTAAAAATTTCCACTTATCTTTTCCGCCTGTTATTTTGAGATAATTAGTGTTAAATCTACTGCAGAACTTTTGGAATACATCACATGTAAATGCTATGCTTTAAAATGACCAACATGAGTAGCAATAATAGTTAAACAGGCTTTTCCCAAATTGATAAAACATTTTCTTCATTGAATTCACTTATTTTTAGTCCAGTCTGTTTGTGTGTGTAACTATTTTCACTGCAAATGCATCTGATGTTAACCATGTTTATCTTTACACATGGATGACAGTTAAGCAAACCAGACTGACTAAAAGAGGTTTGTTCCTGCCAACCTTTCATAAGAATGCAGACATTATTTTGTGTGAAAAAAAAAACAGAGTCCAACAGGCCTGTAAATGTGTCTTTCACATATGCAGGATTATTACTATTATTATTTCTCCAGGATCAGGGAGATATTAGCTCCCAGTGGACTTGCTCTTCAAACCTAAACTATGATCGCGCGGTATATTATTCTGAGGAATTGGAAGAAAACCCGAGAAAAGCTTTAAACAAGAAAACAAGTCATCCAACTTAGAAAGAATTGAGTTAATTTATTACAAGTAGTCAAACTGAGTTCATCCAGGTAAAATATTTGGTTTGTTAAGTTTTCATGTCAAACCATCGTAAATAAATTAAGGCTAGAAAACTTAATTTGATTACATGTAACAAATTAACTCAATTGTTTTAAGTTGGATCTCATTTTCTGTCTTTTTTCCCCAGTTTAAATAAAGCGACATCGTATGAAAGGTGTTAGTGTTACTGTATGGTTAATTCTTTTGGCTAAATCATATACATTTTCAATTTTTTTCTCCACATAAAATAAGATTAAGGGTAAATTTACCTATTTATTAAAATTTTTACTCAAATTTGAGTGTTTATATCCCTTAGATAAACATCAGATTAAAAAAAACCCTGGATTGTCTCTTTGAACATGAAGTAATAAAAGAAAAGCATTAATAACGCTATTTAGCTACAACGCCTTCTGCTTTGTTCCTATTTGTTATGCTGCGATTTACTTCATACATTATTACATTACTATGATCTTTACTTCTAAGATGTGTGGATAAAACCAGCCAGGTTTCAGAGGAACAACCTTTAAACAACTTGCAGAAAACACAGAAATCTACTAGATCCTCCAGTAAACATTTTCTTGTTTAACCCAGAATCCTCTCTAGAATCAGCCGTTTCTACAGCGTCTAGTTTACAAGCAAACTCAAACTATATTTACACTCTGAAGGTTTCACTTAGGCTTTGGAAACTTTATCCCCCCCCTCAGTTATTTAACTCTTTTCACTTTTTTCATTTTCAGATTGTGTAGGATTTTATGCGCCGTTTCAAATTTCGATGTATTTTCTATTAATTTGCAAAAATTGTTTTATAGAATTAACCTAATCGACTTTTTAATTTTTTTCCCCCTACATGCCCTTTAAAACTTCTGTAGCTGCTCAGAGTTTAACTCAGGTAGTGTCAGGACTCTACTGGTGTGTGTGTGTGTGTGTGTGTGTGTGTGTGTGTGTGTGTGTGTGTGTGTGTGTGTGTGTGTGTGTGTGTGTGTG
>CAEGAF010132006.1:0-12043 GCA_903067075.1 Micropoecilia bifurca
TGTGTGTGTGTGTGTGTGTGTGTGTGTGTGTGTGTGTGTGTGTGTGTGTGTGTGTGTGTGTGTGTGTGTGTGAGGCCGCTGTTCCATTACCAACAATAGGCTATCTGTGCCTATTTCTCGAGGGCGGGGCCCCTGAGACCTGGCCTCCCCGTGTGATTGGCTGGCTCGCTGTTGTGAGAAGTTTACTTTGGAAGGTGCTGCACTGTGATTATTATTTCTTTTTGCTTCCAATTAAATGTGGAATGCACGACTCTTGAAGGCCATTTGAAGTGTGTTGTGTTTGTGTGTGCACATATATCCGTGTGCAAAGTGTGTGTTTGTATCCATAACCTCCTCCTTTCATTGCCACACAACACAGAGGTCCTTCAAGCGAAGACGCCGCCGCCTCCCGAAGCAGGTGAGACGGGACCCTGAACGGGCTCGGGTTAGTTCTCCGTGCCAAACTCGCCGCGTCTCAGTCTGATTGCGTCTGCGCTCGGCGTCGTGACCCGAGGTGGAAACGGGGAGGCTGCGAACACACAAGCAGCAAGTTATTTTCTTGCTATGTCAAAATCTTCTCATCCGGAGAGGATTAGCACTTCTTGGGAATGTGTGTGTGCGTGTGTGTGTGAGTCATAAAAGACTTCTGGCTTCTTGTTTACTGTTTGTCAGAGGTGTCTTGTGTCTGGATGTGATTACAGCCGGCTTTCCTCCACCCCTTTCAGTTCAATCACACGAGTGGGTAAGGCCTGTTTCCAGACGGCCTGGTCAAATACAGACAATTTACTGGGCACCTCTGGTAAAGATGTGCAAAAAAAAAGGGGAAGCCTTGAAATTATTTCAGCTTTTATTGCCGCTATATAATCTCATATTGAAAAAGTAAATAAATAAAAACTTTCTTTTGACTTTTATTCACTCAGATAACATTTTTTGACTTGAATGGGGTGGAGGTTCTGTGATGCTTTGGGCCTACATCTGTTCCATAGGCCCCTGGAATCTTAAGCTTACCACAAACTGTGAAGTTTGAAATATCATATTGGACTTTAACATGTCACACAATATAAACACAACATAAAGACATGACAGTGACTCTTTTCACGCCATGTGATGGAAGGTGCAGTAGAAAACGTGGACAGAGACCAATCTCAAACTGAATGGAGAGCAGGTTGTGATTGTAAATCCTCTTATTATTAAAATTAAAGTCTGAAGTGAAGGTTCAGAGACCTTCTGATTTCCCCAAAGGATTTTGTACAAGATGGCCAACAATGATCCAGTGCAAACCTGGCTTTAGAAGTACATGGCATTGTACTCTGAAATTCAAGCTATTATCAAAAGTATTGGCTTGTTTGCGTTCACACACATATAAGCTTACAATTAGGTGAAGTCCAGTTCTTGATCCCCTTGATGACAACAGGCCAACTTCTGCAGTTACAGTACAATAGATTCAACTCTTTGAAGACTTTCCACGAGAATGTGGAAAGGTTTTAAGAATGTGCTCATGGACGTATTCGACCATTCTTCCAGAAGCCCCGCTCTGATTCGTCCCGAATATGTTCTGTCAATTTGAGGACATGACTGTTTGCAGGCCAGACATATTCTTACACACCAATCTTGTTCATTCATGTCTTTAAAGACCTTTGCTCATGTGAAAGGGTCCATCCTCAAACTATTCACGCAAAGTTGTGCAAAAGAACGATATGGTGTTGATGGATAGCAACTGTCAATCACACGGAACTGCAGCTCTTGGTGTATACATGGATTTGCAGCAAACAGTTTTTACAAGGTAACAGCCAGCAATTTGATCAAATCAGCACATCAAGAGGGAGAAGGTACGGGTCGGATTCTAAGCTAACTATTTCTAAGCTATATATTCCCATCTTTTGTAAAGATCGTTGTCGATGGGCCTCAACTAGATGTGCTACTTCCAAAGCCAAATTAACTTGACTTGGCCAAGCAGAAGTCATGGCTATACTGGCAAACCCAACTTGAGAGAACAATCTGTGTCGTTCAACACTCCCGTCCCTCACTTCCGACATCCGTTATGGTGCCTGGCGTGATTAAGTGAACTATTGCAAAGGATCGGTCCATTGTTCTTTATCTAATCTGAAGGTCACATGAAGTTTGGGCATCTCCACTCAGCAGAATGTTGGTGATGTCTTTGCAGTCCATTCATATCCACTGACTCGGTCTGTTATTTTACATTGCCTACTACTTCTTCTTCTAAGTTGCTATACTTCCCATTCACTTCCATTTTGTTATAATGCCACAGTTGATTATGGAATAACTGTTGTTAACGAGCAAACCTCCTCAATGCTGTGGCGTCTTATCACGGTATCACTTTGGAATTCACTTGAGTTCTTCTAAAGGTAACCCATTCTGTTTTTTGTATGCATTTGTGGTCTTGAAAGTCATTCTAGCATCTGAATTTAACAATTAAAATGTACAACCTAATACTTCAGACACTAGAGCAAAATCTGAGAAATATGTCATCAATGCATTTTTCAATAGGAAGACAAGTTTCATTTCTTATTGAAACTTGTCTTCCATTGATTTGGTAGGACCAAACCAAGACAGAAATGGCTGACGATCCAAAATCGACCATCTTTGATGACCATCCGAAATCAACCTGTGGGCTAAGCTGAAGAGAGGAGAGCATAAGAGAGGATCCAGGACTCTAGATGAACCGGTCTAAGATCCCTCTCTCTGTATTCTCCAGCTTGGTGAAATGTTGTCGAAGAAAGCTGCTGTAGCACAAACGCAAACAAATGTAATTAAATTATAACTTAGATTTTGCTCTTTTTTGTGTGAGAGTTAATAGGATTGCAATAACAAATTAATTCCTTTCAAGGCTTTTTACATATTTTTGCCAGGATCGCCAATAAATTTGTTTACATCTAATGTAGAGGGCAACAAACGAAGGAGAAGATGTCATCAACAGATTAAATACTCCCAGACGATTTGTCTGCGGTACAATGTGCCCCGGCAACAAAAAAATACAAATAAATAAATAAAAATTAAAAACATAAAAACAAAGATGTTAGCACCTAATATGTGGAGAAGGAAGAAATAAAAGAGAATCTCAACTTAATGAACATGCATTACTGGCATGGGAGCGCTTTCATCAGCCTCCTTTTCAAACGTGTTTTCACGTCCCCTCAGATGCAACATCACAGCCCCTCTGAATCTGACAGGGAGGAGAGAAAGTCTTTATTTAGACTCAAATGGGTCTCATCTGAAATAATGAATATGTCCTTGAGAAAAACAAAGAGCCCCGCAAAACAGGCTACTCTTCTACAGAGGAAACGGAGATGGCAGATAATTGTTTTCAAGTCTGGCACCGCTCTGTAAATGAGTTTGTTCTGTTCTCCGGGCGGCTAACTGTGCCTTTACTTCCTTTTATTTCTCTCAACTCATTGTTTCTTCTTACACACACACACACACACACACACACACTCGCACGCACACACACCTTTTGATTTTCCTTCTTCTCTCACCTTTGTTTTTTGTCTTGTTATCCAGTCTCTATGTTTACCCTGTCCTCTGCTTTCTCAACAGCCTCTTTTACTTTCCTTCCTCTTAATTTGTCTTTTCTCCCTCTTTCCAGCACTTTGATACAGCCAGCTTTTTACATCTTTGCTTTATTTGTTGTCCCCCCCTTCCTTTCTCCTTTCCCTCCTCCCTTTGTTTTGTTTGCTTGCTAAGCGCTTACAACAGAGGAATTTTCTATTTTACTCTGTTGTTCACAGCAAATGGCTTACCTTGACTTCAGCCGCCTCGGCCTGCTGTGTTCTCGTCAAAAAGTTATTAGTGCTTGACAACAATTGAAAGGGGTCTCCTCACAAAACGCGGCTCTATTGAGCTCCGAGCCGCTTTGGACAGTTTCGTACAGTAGATCTGGCCATTGAGACAAACAATAAATAAGAGCGAGGAACAAGGTGTCGCCTGTGGATCGTTAAAAGGTCCTTGTAGACATAGAGAAAGGAAACCACTGATTCATAGAGCCTGGAGGAAATCCAAAAGAACTTTTTCTTCTCTCAAAATATTCCTTCTCTTGTTGAACACATGGATATTTGAATACAGTTCTTCTCGCTTCCCTACACTGTGGGACTTTGATGTCCTTGCTGTATTTAAATGAAATTATTCGTTATTTTCAGTTGGGCTTGCTGAGGTAACAAAACACAACCTTGATTATCAATACTCCAATAGGATGAGCTGAAGAAGAAGAATAAAAATACATTTCTTTTTAGATAATTATAATTATGACTTGAATTGTTCACAAAAAACACACAAAGCCAATAGATTCCTCACCAACCAGGACCTGAAATCCAATAAGACTAGCTTATATGTAAAACTAACAATGGTGACAAAGACGACTTTAATTTTTGATCAAGTATTGTAATAGAATGTTTCACAACCATATAACATTAGTGAGGATGATGTCACTGTGTTTGATTGAAAATATGTTAGCCATGTCACTGATCACATCAGTTAGCATATCCAACAAGTTTTTGAACTTTCCTGAAGGTTGATGTAGTTGGGGATGTTTAGATTATAGATTTATGATCCATCGTATAGAGGGCTTCTAGTTTGTGTTGGTATAGTTTGCTATGTATGTCTCTTTTTTTTGCAGAGAGAGTAAATTATGGTCATTGCTCATCAGTGTATGTTCAAGCTAAATCACAATAGATGCATTAGTGAGCATAAAACATAGAGAATAGTATGGAACTGGTTAACATACATAAAATAAATAAAATACATATAAGAAGCAGAAATGTTGACCTTTAGCTTTAGGGCTCCGTGAATATTCCATGTTCTTCAAACGCTGCAAGAAGCTTGCGGTAAAGTGAAAATGTACTCCATAATAAAAACCATTTAGTTACGTGATTGGATGCGTAACTCAATTATCTAACACCGTGACTTCTGATTGGCTGAACGGATGACACACAAAAACCAGGTCAGTAATGAAGTCAGGCGAACGTGAAAAACAGAAACGCCGAAGCTAGACCCCGAGTAGCAAGCTACAAATGGAGAAAAAAAAAAAGAGACAGAACACAGGTCAGTCATATTTTAAGCCACGTCTATGTTTCTGGTTGTTGTACATGCTACGGTACATAAAACAGCGGGACTTGAAGAATCTGTCGCATGCCTTGTGTAGCTTCGCCAAACTGACGTAATGGGCGAAGATGGCAGCTGCACGTGGTAGCTCTACAGGAAACCGGGGTAGCTGACTGGCAACGCTGGACTTCATGTGAGTAGTAACATAGAAGACATAATATAAGATAATAATAATAATAATAATAATAATAATAATAATAATAATAATATATCCTTATATTATGTCTATGAGTAGTAAACTTTGCTGGGTTTGTGGACGGCACCGGAAGACACTGCGCGGGAGAAACCAGATAGCGCTTCATGCTGCTAGCCTGTTGCTCTGCTGCACGTGGTAGGGAGGCGTCACTCAAGGTCATTGACATTTCACTGCAGCTTTTGAGAGTATTAAATTCTTCTTCCACACTTGAGTACTAAACAGAGCTGCAACGTTAAGGCTAATGGGTGTCGAGAAGTCAAACAGCGCTGATTTTGATTTGGGATTGAGTTTTAGCTCTTTTTTCTTCACAGGGTTGTGCAGATGTGAAATTAGATTCACAAGTGTATTTTTGTTATATATATTCTTTTGAAAAAATAAGCTGTAGTTATTGTGGGAGGAAAGTCGAAAGGGTATAATTGCTGTTTTATGTAAAATATTAGTCTCATTGAAGTAAGCTTTAAGTTCATAGTGAAGCAAAACTGAGGTATTTTTGAAATATCCTTGTGGTTTTAAAAAAACTTAACTGTAATCTGCTTTATTTTTCTTATTTTAAATATTGCTTTTATTACTCTATTAGGTGTCCCTGAAGGTTCAACAAAATGGAGTTAGTCAGTTGTCTGTTTGCTGTAACAGTGCTGTAGATTTTTTTCCTGTTGCCTTTTAGCTATTTGGTGTTTAGTTGTGGCTCTTTTCTTATTGTTTGGGTTTTTTTGCTAGTGTTTTGTGGCTGTTTGCTGATGTGTGTTGGCTTATTTGTTGCCTCGTGGCTCTTTGTTTGTGTGTTGTGGTTCATGATGGTGTTGGGGCCTTTGCAGTAATTGGAGTCAAAATTGCTTCAATCATACTTACCTCTTTATGGTGGTGTACAAATAAAGCGGCACAAAGTCAAATATATCATGAATTTATTTTTTATTGTTTATTTGATTGGGCAGACACAAGAAACTGAGATCAAGACAATCTGATGCCTGTATCCAAGTGTTGGTACCAGAGAACACCAAAACACTTGACATTCTTTTCAATACCAAAGATCTTGACGGTCATCACTCCTACCACTGTCTCCATAATCGTCCCATAACTTGTCAAAGGGATTCTCTGGGACCCTTCTGGCCTCAAAGGTCTTCCCAGAAAAAGTTACAAAGTGTTTCTGGGGACAAAGATATCTGAATTTCCCCCTACTGTTAATCTAGTGACCTGTTCTTAGTTGGGCAGAAGACAGCGTATCTCGTCTAGTCTGAGAACGTGCCAGGATTTATCAGGTCTCCATATCTAGAGACCTGTTACTACAATATTTCCGTCTGAATTCAGAAAGTTAAATGCTTTGCTTCCTCTCTGCTTGCTTTCCCACTTCCCTTCATAGTCTCAGTGGTTTTCTATTCCCAGGGTTCCACTCCACACGCCTCCAGTCCCTTGAGAACCATTCGTAGCCCTCGCTGGCTGGTAATAATGGCTTTCTAACGTCGTCTATTTAGACTGCAAGTTTCCATTAAATCTCACCATGGCATTGCAGTTCATATCCTTAATTATGCAGCAAATGTCCCCAAGGGAATATCATGGAGGCCACCACTCCACAATCTGTCCATATGGCACTTAATTAAAAGTTTTCTTAAGAATAAATTGTATTCAATTCAATTAAAACTGTAATGTCATACCAAAATAATGGGCACAGCCTCCTACAACGTGCAGCTCAGAACGCGTGCACAAAAAAAAAGTCTTCTCTCTCCCCCCACCCTCCTCTCCATGTTTGCAATGGGAAAAGTGCATATCTGCCTTCCAAAAAAGCCCCCTACTAGAAAATATGCAAAAGGCAAATATCACCAAAGCCTCCTACATGCCACCAAGCCCCAGGCAACAACGCGCTTGAACAGTCGAGCTATTTCTAGATTCTACTCTTGGAATTCACACCATGACAAATGAACCTTTGGAGTTTGGAATTCCTATTTATCTGCGGCGCACAGAGCCTCTTGATTTGGGTGTGAAGAATAAAGGAATTATATGGACAAAAAAACAGACAACTTAAAGGATAAATGATAAAAAATAAATAAATAGATTGTGTGTGTGTGTGTGTGTGTGTGTGTGTGTGTGTGTGTGTGTGTGTGTGTGTGTGTGTGTATGCTTTTCCTCTCGAGACTGAGCTATTTGTTCATCTGATTTGAGGGCGTTTTGGGTGGGCGTGTCCTTATCATCTGGATGCTCTGATCTAACCAAAGCAATGCAATATTTCATTTATTTATTTTTTTAAATAAGCTGCATCTGATATTGAACATCCATGGCATAGATTCACAGCAAAAACCCTGCAGGATTGTCTCCAAGAAAAACTGTCTCCTTTGAGACAATAAATAACGGGTACTTGCATGTATTTTTCCTGCCCTGAAATGCCTCAATAAGTTAAAACCTGCACTAGAGCCAACACTCGCCTGAAATAATCACAGATTGACTCTGAGCACCCTCTTGCCTAACCTTCCAATTACGTCTTCGTCTTGCAGATGATGAGCATTGATTAGAGGACAGGGGGGAGAACAAAGTCCATTTGGTAAAGTAGGCCGCTGTTCCGCACACCCCATCTGCTGGGTGTGAGATGCTGACTTCATCTGTTGACAACGCAACGGTGACTAGGGAACCAGGGATGAGTTGATTTCCCTCTTTCGCTGGTTGAGCAGTGAAGGGCCCTACAGCGTAAACAAAGTGTTTTTCTTGTTCTAAACAGAGTCTTGGCTCGGGTTTGGCTTGGACTTGGCTGCTACGTGGGTGCGTGCACGTGTGTGTGTGTGTGTGTGTGTTTGTGTGTGACTCTGCTGCTCACCCAATCCCACTTAAAGGACCTGTTCAGTCTCTACAACACAAATACCTCCCCAACTAGCCATTAACAGGTGACCAGCAGATGTAGAGTACAGTGTTTTCACTCTCCTTTGAAGATTCCCACATTTTGTCATGTTGCAGCCACAAACTCCAGTTTTATTGGAATTTTAAAGATCTGAACACAACAAAGCCAAGACAGTAAAGCGAGAATATTGTGTTGCACTTTGGCTTCTTGTTGATGCAGGATAACAGCATTTGCAAAAGTTTGACAACAGGTTTAAGAGTGAAGCCTTTTAGAATCCCACTGAGACTCGTATTTGTGTAAGCAAACCCAAAATATTCAGAAACGATGACATCAGTCAATCTTGAACCTGCAACACAGTGTTTTTCATCCGCGTACAACAACAACAGCAATGGCAGACCTCCGTGTTCTGTCGGAACAATGATGGCGTCGGATTACATCGGCAGATCTTATATGCCGCTCAGAACTTCCTTTTGTTCCGGACTTGCAAGCATGTGGTTAATCCCTGCATTGTGTCATCATAAGGTTTCACTGCCTCCTGCAGGCCTGGCTTGCACACTACAGCGTTTTACAGCGCTAGCTGTGTTTTCATTCCTCTGTTGTGCAAACTCAACAATTTTTCTTTTTTTTGGAACAAATAGGGTGTGAATGATAGCTCACCATCATCAATTGGGAGGAGGCTTCAAATATGCTTTATTCTAATAAATAGAATTTTGTGTTGTTTGTATTCTAACCTAAAGTCAAAATTTTGTTGAATGACTTTTCACTGCAGACATAGCCAGTAGAATTTTTTGGGGGACATTTGACCAACTGCCACAGCTCTAGATAATGACATTCCCACAACATGATGCAACCACCACTCTGTTTCAGAGTAAGGGTTTCACTAGATCTTCTCAGAACTCCTTTCTCATATTTTAGCCCCCTTCATAGCCATAAGAGCTTCTCCTTCTGGAGTTCTTATGGCTTCCTCTAACAATGGTTTCCTTAAGGGGTCTTTTGATGTTGGGCATATTTTTTATAACCTAACTTACTTTAAACATCATTGCTTATTCTGGTGTCTTCCTTGTTCTTTGCAATTTTTTTGATCACTAAGGCTCCATAGAAAACTACTAAGGTCTTCAAATAACCTTTTTAATACTAAAATTAAATTACACAGATGCATATTTGCTCATAAAGTGACTTTTGAAAGCAGTTGGTTCTTTTGGATTTAATTTTGGAGATCCAAGTAAACCAAGCCCGACGTTTGTGAACTCCATAGCATTTTTCCTCCACTTCACAACATTCTAGGTTCATCATATGGAATCCCTATAAAATATACTTTTGTGGTTGTAAAGTTGAAGCGGTGCGAATACTTTTCCAAAGTACTGTAAAATCTAATCGCTTAAAATGGAAAACCACATCAGCGTCACCCAACACACACACACACACACACACACACACACACACACACACACACACACACACACACACACACACACACACACACAATGCTGCGTTTTGAGTAATCATGCCTTTGATTATTCGCACGCTAAAGAAGGGGTGTGAATGGAGACATACTTTTAAAAAAAAGGAAAAGTCAAAGCTGAGGGTCAAACAATTCCTTTCAAATCGTCGCATCTATTTTCTGCCCACTGCATACACAGAAATACTCTGACTCACTAAACAGAACACCGAGTTTTGAGTTAATCACACCAATCAACACCTTAGGTCCAGAAAACATGCCTTTATATCACCGTGAGTGTTTGCTAGGATGTTTGACGTTTGAAGGCGGACCAGTGTTCTAGGCAGCATTGAGCTGCGGGGCCTCGACCTGCCCTATCCCCTCTGAAAATGTGGTGTTTTTTTAAAAAAAGAAACCTGGGGAAAGTATTGATTTGAAACTAGTAACATATTTTAGCCTGTTGAAGATGTAATTGATTTAACTTCCTGGTCAGCACGCTTTAAATGAAAGGGAAAAGCAGAGGGAGAAATATCCGTGAGAGACAAAGAATGGCAGAGACTGGAAAAAGAAGGCACAAATAAATTTTGTCCTCTGCGCTGTGGACATCTGATAACTCACAATGCGAGCCTGAGCGAAAACACTCGCTGTCAACAGCCAGTTTCACTGCACTAAGCCAGTCTAACAGATGTGTGCTCATCCAAAAACTAATGCAGATGCCACAGCTGCTGCTCCTGTGTGTGTGTGTGTGTGTGTGTGTGTGTGTGTGTGTGTGTGTGTGTGTGCAAGTAGGCTTCTATGTGTATGGCTATGTCATGCATAGTTTGGCTGTGCCTTCATAGCTTAAAAAAACACTTAAAAAAAGAGGCATAAATTTGCTCTTGTTGGATTTGATGATAATTACATTAG
The DNA here is from genome assembly GCA_903067075.1 of Micropoecilia bifurca. Classification (NCBI taxonomy): domain Eukaryota; kingdom Metazoa; phylum Chordata; class Actinopteri; order Cyprinodontiformes; family Poeciliidae; genus Micropoecilia; species Micropoecilia bifurca. Next base: position 10,456 of record CAEGAF010132006.1, read on the forward strand.
CAGATGAACACTTTCTTGGCTATTGTCCTGGTCTGCAGGGCTGATTCATGCTCACTTATGGGCCATGATGGATGCCCTGGACAGTATGTCTGCCCTTAGTGAAGATATATTTTGCTCTTTTAGAGAGTGCAGAGGTTCAGGGGGGGCAGCCTGTGGCCAAGTTGAGATTCTCATTCTGGTTCAGATGCTCTAACCTCCCACTTTACAGCTCAGATAAAGCTGGGCTCCACTTCCAGCTGTTTGTTTCAGAAATAACGTAAAAGGTAAATGGATCATTAGTTTTGAAGTCACATGAGCTCTGACTTGATTTGATAGCTGTCAAAGTTCCTTCAAATATATTTTATTGAATTTTTTCTTTTAGAACATACATTTACAATAACATTACAAACATACACACTCACATTCACTCACGCATTCACCATTCAAACCTGCATTTGTTTAGATCCAAAAATATACAAGACCTTTAAATTAGAACAGAGAAAAATAACATGACAGTAATAGAAACTGTAGACAAGACATCCATTCAAGACATTCATTATTAAGCTCCGCCTTCAGTCCCTATGATTCTCATATATGGCTCCCACAAGTTCTCAAAGTCCTGCTGTTTACCCTTGACGATGTATGTTAGTCTTTCCAGTCCGAGTGAATTTGCAATTTCCTTCTTCCAGAGTCCCATGGAGGGCGTCCATGCTCCTCCAGCATAATGCAATAGATCTTCTGGCTTAAAGAAGTCCATAGTCTATCAATTTAGTTTTAATCTGTGATTGTTTAAATTCCACTGGAAATATTCCTAAAACACAGATTTTAACCTCTAATGGAACTTTCACTCTAAACAATTCAGATAGCTGTCAAAGTTAATTTTAGTGTTTAGGATGGATACGTTTGGATACACAAGATATGTGTTGTTAACAAACTGCATGAATTGCGACATTTATAGCCATCTAGCGGTTAAGATGGAGCAGCCAAATGTACCTAAACATAGGCCTGTCATAATAAACAATGATTCAACTAATAATATACATTTAAACAAGCTCAATTTGATTTCTTCTCTCTCTCTCTTTCTCTACCACAAACTGGATAACAAAAGTCTTCAGTCTGGTGCTTTGGTCTCAACTAGCCCATTTTTTAAAGGACATATTTGTTTAGAGAGACTTAAAAATTCATTGTGTTTGTCGTTTCTGCTGTTCTGTTTATATATTTTGTGTATTTAAAATGTCTTCCAGTTCCACTGTTAAATGGTTATTAGAATTTAAGGTTTATTGACCTTCTAGAATGTGTTGCATAATTATACCATTATATTAGTTGAAAATGATTTTAAGTAGAGGTGCGCCGATCGATCGGTCACCGATCATAATCGGCCGATTTTCGTGAAATCGGTGATTATTGGGATCGGCCGATCATAGGCTCTGTTACCGATACCGATCACCTGCATCTCATTTCTCAGCCTGTCTGTCCAGCTGGTCTCGTCTTTCCTTCACTCTGCGCAAACGCGCAGCAACAAATCCTAAGCGATGTGTAACTATAACGCACTGAGTGAATGGGGACGTTTGCATGTTGCGGCGGAAAATAGAAGCAGGTCAAAATGCAT
>CAEGAF010132013.1:0-99547 GCA_903067075.1 Micropoecilia bifurca
TCAATACCGGACGGGTGGCAACATAACTATGGCGTCTATTCTATGCGCCTTATAATGCGGTGCGCCTTATATATGAAATAAGTTTTAAAATGGGTCATTCATTTGAGGTGCGCCTTATAATCCGGTGCGCCTTATAGTGCGGAAAATACGGTACTTTATAGAAACAAATTTATTGACCAATAACTGATAAACACCAGAAAGAAAAAATGGTGCAAGTAAAACCTGGTGAAAAATGAAATATAGATTTTATAGAGAAAAACACATAAAGTTTATGCTTTCCAAAAATTGTGGTCATACGTTGTTTCCTGGACAGATAGACAGATAAAACAAGCGTTTACATCAGAAAATAAAACAATTTCAAGCTAAATCTGATCTGAGAGACATTTGTCTAAATATATACTGCAAGATATTAATTTCACAAGTGTAATTTGTGTTAACATGCTTCCACGCTGATCTTGATGTAATATGAGCATTTGTGAATGCAGTTGGTTGAATCATATTTGTATTGTAAGTGCACACTGTGTGGTCAGTACAACTAGAAAACCGCTACACTAGCTAGGCCACGATTTATGTCTCTTGGAGGTTTACATGGAAATTTACGTTTCACATAGTAGTAAATAAATTATTCAAAACCAATATCACATGTGAGCACATATTCTTCCATATGATTTTGAACGTGTGAAATTCACGTATAACAAAACAAAGTTCTGAAACAAATGTCACAAAAGAGCACCTTACCCTCTGAGAAAGAGAATCAAACACCCCCCAGAAGATCCTCTTGGTGAGCAGAAGTTCATCTTCAGATGCTGTGCCGAAGCTGCCCCATCCTGAAGGGAGGCAGTAGTACTTCCAGTTCTGCTCATAGTGGTTGGTTAGAAGCTGGAGGCAATGAAGAGGAACACTTATTGTAATAAATAAGTGTGTTATGGACATGGAAGTAAGGTTAAGAGTTTATATAAATTTGAAGACCAGTTGTTAACCATTACATTCTTTCCAAAGAAACGCTTTATAGCCAAAAGGCACGTAACCATAAAATCCAACACCTACTTTATTATTTTTAAATCATAAATGTCAGGTTTTTATAAATGTGTTACCACTTTTCCCATGTCTCAGATTTAAAGTGGGGAGGGGGAAAGTAGACCGGTAGCCTGCAGTTTATTACATTAAAACCACATTGTCTGTTAAACTGGGGTGGATAAGGTTTTAGTATTTCCCTACAAAGCTGACAACCCAACATATCCAAGCAACAAAGTGTGAGTATGCAAAAATTACAAAGAAATAAAAGATGTTAGAGAGGAAAAATAGGGAAGAGGGAAAAGTAAAACAAAAAATTCAAGACAGTTTATTTAAGATATACGAGATTAAGTATTGCTAACCCTTAGAGGCATCTTGCAGTATTCAGTCAGCAAGGGCACGTCAAAGACGAGACGGTGCAGGAGCTGCTGGAGCATGGAGGGGCGGAGGTGTCTGCACAGAGATAACACTTTTGCTCTGGGCATATTGAAACTCCGGTCAAACTCATCATGCCGACATAAAAGAATAAATGAGTAAACTGAGCTGAGAGTTATAATGTAATTTCCCTTGACAGCCACTAAAAAATGCCGTTCAAATGAATGGTTTAATACAGGCAGAAGAAACTTTGAATCTATTCTTGTGTTTCTTACTTGCAAATAGACAGTAAACACTCTTCAATGGCGTCCCTCTGTGCCTTGGTCAGCGAGCGGCCCTTCGATAGCCGGTAGATAGTGTGCAGGGTGGAGTCGATAAGAGTGGCATAGTGCTCTGTGCCAGCAAAGAGAGGGGCACACCGCGTAAGGAGAGGCAGCATGGCTGAGCCGATGTAGCGATTCATAGCCAGGGCAGTCTCAGTGGTACACAGCCCCTCCTGGTGAGAGAAAATATCAATATATGTTTATGTATAGATTTAAAAACGTAATCATTCAGGCGTGAGCTATACATGCCGAAACCACAGCCTTATGAGGTGCTGATCCTTTCTCTCCATAGATTATTGGTTCTGAAGCTCATGTTTATTTTTTTGTGTCCTACATTGCTGTCAACTCAAATTACCGTATCCAGAGTGGTAGCTGTCCTCAGGTCGGGGAGGAAGCCGACTTCGAGCAGATGAAGCAGAAAGCTTTGGTCTTCAATACCATACACCCTGTCTAAAAACAGCACCATTGGGGCTTTGTGGTCTGGACAGAAGCTGGCCGACATGTCAGGCTCAGTCATTGATCCGTCTGAGAATAATCAAAACAGACAGAAAAAGGCAGCACAACATTTAAACAGCTTAGTTTACTCATGAATGAAGTAATAAAACCGGCCAAGAAAACATATACGGTACATAAAAGCAAGTCGTTTCTGATAGGAAAAGCAGTGTTTCTTTATTATCCTGGCAGTTTTTTTGGTGCCAGGCCCTCTCTTGCGGTATTCCTTGTTTAGCTGCTGATAAAACCGGTGAGCCAGAGCACACAGCAGCAAATGTAATGTCCAATCTTGTCATGCCTATTCAGATCTATCAATGGAGCAAGACAGCTTGCCATAGGAGTCAACTGGCTTACTCTGAGTCAAGGGAGAGTACCGTAAAGTATCGGGCTAATAAAAAGAAATGAAATGAAATAAATAACTCTATGCTTTGTTTGAAATGTAGACAGCTTTGCAACTTTTTTTTTTTTTTTGCGTGCTGAGCATTCTGATATGCATGCATATAAATTATGTAACTATAAAACATAAATCCCTAACATAAAAATATATATTTTTTATATATCAATAAAACTGTATATTCAAGAGAAATATCCTAATAGGTACCTTTGTTGAGAATGGGCGTTTTGAGGGGAATGCTGATAATTCCTACAAGGTCTTCGGTGGGCACTAGGGAACGTAATATTGCTCGAATGCGCAGAGCTTCACCTTTTCCTTTGTTGATGAGCTAAAGGAAGCAAATCCAGGAAAATTAAGAGTAATAAAACATCAAGAATATATAGCTAGACGACACCAGAGCACTTTGATAGCAACCATAATACACTAAAGTTAATCTATTTTGTCATCTAAAATTTTTAATCGCTCGTGCGACATGCTGTTTTCAAAAAGCACAAAATTGAAAATTGCCTGCTATGTATATTTTTGAAAGAGAAATCAGAAACATTCAAAATCAGCATTGAAAGGTCAGAGCTTCACAAAGCTCATTGTAAATCTCTGGTAAATCAGAAATTTACAATCTCATATATACCAGGGATCGTAAATCAGCAACAAATCTCTGATTAGAACTTCTCTAATCAATGTTTAGCAGAAGCGCAAACAATGTCACAAAATTTAAAACACACATACATGCATCTCAGGGGCACAGCGTCCCAACAGGTCAATGAGGGCAGAGTAGAATGACATGATGGCATTGCCCATGTGGACCACCTCCTCTTCATCATCACCATCAGCTGACCTATCAGAGAAAAATAAATAAAAGAAGATGAAAAGCATTTTTAAAAGACCCCACACAATAGCTCATGCATCAAATAAGGAGCATCTGATCAACATTATTTAAAATCGTTGGCTTACAAATCAGAGCTGACTCGATGCACAGAGCCTGGCAGGTCCAAAGCGGGAGTCTCAGAGATCTTAATAGCCTCCTTCATCGCAGCCAGTAGGCCGTTCCCTCCCTCTCCTCTCAGTGCAGGGCCAAAACATTCTGGACGTCGGATGAGGAGCTTCACCACAACGCTCGAGTTCTCCTCCACGCTCTCTCCTTGAACACAAACAGAAACCCCTATGAGCTTGTACATTTAAAACCAGACAGCAAGCTTGCTCTTCCTGAATATGCATTCATCATTTGTTTTAAAACAGGTGGGTAAATGAAGCTGTTTGAAGATTTTGATGCTTTCATAGAGGAAAAGAGTGGTATAAACACTGACATATTAAATGAAAAAGAAATGTGTGGGTAGAAGCAGAAATACCGTTGACGAAGACCGCAAAGCGCAAGAAGGAGAGATAACGCTCTCCTTCTATGGGGTTCCAGCCAATGTCTGGGTACCCTTTAGCTAGAAGCATGGGACAGCTCTGTAGACCACATCCAGCCAGGTATGTAACCACCTACAGATAAATAATGTTGTTTTCATTATGTAATGACAAATATAAGGCATATTTATTTGTTTTATGTTTCTATTAATCCATAATCTTAATTTGTCTTGGAATCAGACAGACCGACTTTTTACAGAGTGACAAGAAATTACAAGTCCTACCTTGTCCAGATCAGGTTCCTCCAGTGCTAGAGCTAAGCCATTGTTATCCATCACAGAGGATGCAGCTACATCTAGAGGCGTAGATCCTCTCATCGCTGGTGAAGCTAAAATGCCAAGGACACATAAATCCAAATGCTGGTTATTGTTCCATTTTAAGGCAAGTTCCCACTGCTGTGCATGGCAACATAATTGTAACAACCAGCAGAGGGTGTTATTTCCCCTTTATACTTTTTAGTCATGAAGGCATGGTTGGTAGAAGTACCAATGGTAGTATTTGGGTTGCCTTTAAACATATTAAGAAGAAATACTGCAATCTAGAGGTGCGCCGATCGATCGGTCACCGATCATAATCGGCCGATTTTCGTGAAATCGGTGATTATCGGGATCGGCCGATCATTGGCTCTGTTACCGATACCGATCACCTGCATCTCATTTCTCAACCTGTCTGTCCAGCTGGTCTCCTCTTTCCTTCATCTTTCAAACTGGGAAACTATCAAAATGCAATTGTTCTTGATCTAAAAGGTATGAAAACTAGAGATCTAGAAAGTTATTTTTCAAAGACACTTTAGATTTACTTCCAACCAGTCCATGCCTCCTGTATGCTGTAAACCCACATGGTATATGAGCTTATCCAATGCAGAGTGAGGCTACAAAAGAAAGATGCACTTACCAAGACCCACACTACTGTTCTCCAGCAGGTAGCTGAGGTGGTCAAACATGGCCTTCTGGTTCTGTCGGCTGATCCGACAGAAATAGCACAGGAAGCGACAGCAACTGGCTACCATTTTAGGAAAAGCAATTTCCTGTAAGGTGGCATTAAACAAATAACATGATTATGTCCTTTCATCTTTTCTTCTTGAAATATTTTTTCAAAACATCATTAACTGTGAATTGAAATGGATTGGTGTAATTTCAGATACGGTTGATTTAAAGACTCTGCATTAATCTGGGTACAACTTGTTTCTAACTTTATATACTCCCATATTTTTTCATTCCTTGTTGATATGTAAAAGGTGTAACACATTCACACATTGCCAGTCACTCAGTCACTTTCTGTTGTCCCTGTCTTTCTGCCAAGATGCTGTCAGAACGACGCCAGCAAAGCATAACTCAAACACAACCATAATTCACACACAGAGCGCTTCACGCAAAGCTGGAAAATGCACAAACGTCATGAAGATAAGAGTAACATTGTTACTAGTTTTGACATCCGTGGGTGCCTCTCTGATTGACTGGTACCTAATAATAAATAATAATCAGTGTAGCTGCAGATGTTGTCGAACCTGAGACTTGTCTCCTCCCAGCACATTCACCATGACCTCCATTACGGTCTCGTGCATCCCCAGTATTCTCATCAGGTTTGGGTGCTGGTAAAACACCTTGTTGTTCATGATATCACTGCAAAGTAAAATAAGAGACTTGTTACTAGTCGTGGGTAACAAATCAGACCAAACGTTAGTGACACAAGTAATCATAATTAAACAGCCAGTTGGTGTTGGTCTATCAACAAGTTATACTGAAATATGATGATGAAAAATGATCCAGCAACCTACCTAAGTCCATCAATCATGAGCTTCTCCTCCTCTTTCCCCATGCGAACAGACAGCAGAGACCTGATTTGACCGAGGGAGGCAAGGAGGTGGATGGTGTCCTGAACCGAGGCAGCACTGATGGTGTAGGTCTTCCTCATTGCCCGGAGAAGCTCCCCAATGCTGTCATACTGCCTCCTCAGAAGGCTAAACATCTTGCGAACGAGTTTGGGGTCTTGGATGTGACACTCCTGGGCCCAGCTGACCATAGTCTGAGAGATGAGCTCCTTCAGATTAGCTAGAGAAGAAGTCCTGGTAAGATCACTGTATCGTTTTAACAAAAGAGCAATATTGTCAACCATTCAAATTTACGCTAAAGGAGCACAACTGATCCTAATTCTTGATAGTAATTCTTGATAGAAAACTGATGGACCATCTGCCCGACAAATCATATTAACTACAACAAAATTTTAATGCACGAACCTAGCTGAATAGAAGCAACCTGATTGAACAGTTCACATGTGGGTTCTTTCAAATGCTTCATTAAAAATGGATTGATAGGTTATGGTTATGTGTATGTCAACTATTCAGAACCATAAACATTTGTGTTTTTTTTTTTGTTTTTTTAGATGTATCCAATGTATTATACTTAGCAATATATATATTTTCCTTGTATAGATTTCATGGAACAGAGGAAACAATATCAATATATGTAGGTTGCCAAGAAATGCTAAAATTGGCATAGAACATCAAGATAGGCTTGGGCAACTTACTGATGTCAAGGTTACCATGGTTTTAATTAGTTATGGTCTCAAAAGTGTTCAAATTTAGTGAGCTGGCCGAGTAAGTGACAAAATTTACTCCAGCTTAATGAAGAGAATCAGCTCTGATTTCTTCCATCTGCTGCTCTTACACTTCTTCCGTCCTTAAGAGTAAAATAAAAAAAATTGGTTGTTTTTTAAGTGTGTACTTTTATCACGGGCTAGTTAAAGAACTATGAAAGCACCACTCATCACACTTGATAAAGTAAAAGTGTTTTTAAATTACACTTAACAAGCTATAAGCGATTGGCTACCTGATGAGATAATCAGACTAATTAACCAAATAAAATAAATTAGTTGGGATTCTGTTTATTCTATAAAAAGCAGAAAGGCAAAATTATGTAATATTCTGCTAAACGAACATCTCAAAACTACTGTTAGTTTTAGCAACTTACAAGTTCAAATATACAAGGTCTGTGCAGAAAGAGAAAACAGCAACAAATAAATGTTACAGAAAAGACTTTTACTACAGTAAAAATCAATATCCAATTGAGCAAGTCAACTCTATTTAGAGCATAGTGTCAATTAAAGAATGACAAAGTGCTTTTCAATTCTACTACAAGATACACCAAAAAAATATTTGGGGAGCAGTATGAGTTGAGTGTGCAAGTGTTGCTTTCATTCAACTTTTATAAAAACTAAAATAGTTATTTTTGGTTACCATTTTTTACTAAATACTGTATCATAGTGCTGGACAATGAACAATTTCAATAATTTATTTACAAACAGAAAATGTCAAAAAGAATGATTATGTAGGCTTCCAAATTCAATAAATTAGACAACACCTTATTGTCACCTATAACACCTATAGTAGACAATAATCAATGCTGGATCACCTTTAAGATTTTCACAAGACAAAGAAGAAATCACAAAGAGCAGTGCGAACTTGATTTGCATAAACATAAACATTATTTACACTTTTAAACAGAGCTGCAAATGAAATTTCTACATCAATATTATTGCAAGTTGAAAATTTGTATTATTGATCCACAACATAACATTCAGTTTGTTTCAAACTTTGATTTGAAACTAACATTATTGTAGGCACTAGGCTTTTAACTTGAGTTGATTAATGAAACTCTGGTATTGCCATGATTTTTTTGTTGTCCATATTGCACAGCTCTATGATATCACAAGCCTTTACTCAAGAGAAACCAGAAGTGACAACTCATCCTGTCAGCCAGTTTGCTTCACATCAACAGACATTCATGTCACACTATAAACCACACACTATTAATTTGTTTCTGTGACAAATGTAGCCCCTCTAACATTTCCGCCTCAAACAGATGTGGCTTGTCAAGAGTTTCACTGACGGCAAAACTAGCACGTAACTTAGGCCAGGAATCATATCTAATCATTAAATGGTTTGCTGGTCGGGTTATTCATCAAAGAAGAAAATAAGTTCTGTCTTCCTTTTACTTATTTCTGTGAAATAATGGCCGCGATAGTGGTGCTTGTATCTTCAGGGTATCCAACACTACAGTTGATTTAACAAGAAACAGAATTTATGAATGGAGTCTCAAAGTGTAATTCGCCATAAACCCTATTTGCTTGTCTACCTATCTTCTCCAATACCTTTAAAAGTACATGTGCTTTTTCATCTGTAAATACAGACACAATTAACACACACTCGTTACTAGCCATATACAGAGCAGCTGATCGGTGACTAGAAACAGCTGGTAAGTGTCTGGTCAAAAACACAAGAACAGGTTTTCTGATCTACACTAAGCCTCCAGCTAAAAACACCACTCTGGTGGGAAGACACTAACTATGCCATTTTCAGGATTACTGAGATTACTATGAAGATAGAAAACAAAGAAAATGTAAAAATGTTTAAAACCACAATATATTTTGTATGACATGTCAAGATATGTCTGCTATTCATTCTGGCTTTGAGAGAGCTGAGGAGAGCAAGATCTTTAGGAGACACCAAGAAGGCAGAACATATTGGATTTGGAAAATTGGCAATCTTTAAGAAATGTCAGAGTTAGCATTTCTTGAATCTTTTATAAAAAGCAGAAAGGCAAAGTTATGTAATAAAGAATACACCATGTTATTGCTAAAATATATTTAAATACGCTGTGTTGCAGCTGAGACATCTAAAAGTTGCAGGACACTGGTCCTCTAGTACAGGACCTTCAGAACCCTGTGCTTTATTGTGTTATTTAAAAAGAAATGAGCATTGGATCATTTCAGTGGCAACCCAGTGAGCAAAAAAAGTTTATGGATTATGGATTAATAGAAACATAAAACAAAAAAAGTGAGCAGGTTCAAAATAGAGATTGTAAATTGATCACAAAATTTTGATCAATGCGTCACTTTTCAGTATCTAAGAAACAGCATACATATCTTAAAACAACTCAATAGCTTTTAAATGGATTGTAACAGCCTAATGTTTGGTGTTTTTTTTTTGGTGGGGTGGGGGAGGTTAAAAATTGAACCCCAGTTTCAGATGCCATTAACATATCATTTAAGAACGTTTATTTATCCTTGGTGGTTATTCCCAGAAGATGTATTTGCTTAAAAGCAGACAAAATGGAACCATTATGCAAATACCTGTCTTTTGACTCCCTGTGCATCGTGGGGTACTAATCTGGTGGATCATGACAGTGTTTTTCCACCATTTCCTTCTATTTTGTTGCACATGCAATGTACATGAGCTGAACATTTAGAGAAAGGCTGAAGGGGCATCATACATAACGACAGCACCTTATTGTCCAGTTAATAGTATTGTAATTTATGCTATTGCTTTTCTATTTTTGCATCAGCACACAATCACCTTTATTAAACAGTAGACAAATTTGTGCCTGGAAAACATGTCAGTCATATAACTTTAAGACCAGTTAGAGAGTTCTGAGTCTATACGCCAATGTATAATGCAGCTTACATTAAAATCATTTTGCTTCAAAAATTGTAAGCTCCTCAAAGGCTGAACATTCTTAATGTGAGTGCAGAATAAGACGACACCAGAATGCTCTTCAAAGCTTAGGTCAATTGTGGATCCTGACCTGTGCACTACAGACATAACTGGAACAACACGGTGACATTCTTTTGTAATGTAAAATGCTTTCAGTAGAAACTCTGTCACTCTCTCATCGCTCTCCTGTTTAATTGATGAATTTGATGCTTCTGATCAAATTGGTTTTCTGATTTTTCTGCCCTAAAACAAAACCAAAAAAACCCACTAAGTAATGAATTGTAGTCAATCCCTTGCCTAATCTTTGTTAAATATCCTTAAATCATTCAGATTGGGAAGAAATTAGCTGTAAAGATTAAATCTCAAATCTTGCTGCAAACTATGAAATAGTTGGACTTTAACTGGGCAGATCTACATGTCTGCCTGAATTTAGCTGCATCTATTTTTTAAACAACTCACATACTCCCCTTCTCCCCCTCCCAAAGGCCCTGTTGCTAAAATAGTGAAACATACTAAAATAGGTTGGATGATATCAGAAGCACTCTGATCTTGCTTTTTACTGCAACCGCATTTATACTTGCTATGAAATTCTTTTTGAGACAGAAAAGTCAATACAACTTGTTTCACATTTATCTTTCTGGTAATGCAATGCTTGAGAGCCTGTATGCTTTCCATGAATGTGCGTCTTTGAATTTATTCACATTAAGGGTTTGGTAATATTGACATTTTTTTCTTCTTTTTTTCATATTTCTCCTCTCACAGAGCTGACAGATGGTGCTCTTCAGTTTGGATTCTCCCCTCCATCAGACTGTGTATTTCCATAATGAAACTGAAATAAAATTGAAACGGCTGCTACATGGTAAGTCAGTTCAGACGACAGCCATAGACATACATGAACAAAAGAGAGGAGCAAATAAAGAAAACCTTCCTTCCCTCTGTCAAGGGAAAAGTAGAGTGGCTGTGCAAACACAAGAAATATGTCCAGGTGTAAAAGGAACACAAATTAATCTAACAAAAAAAGGAAAAATTAAAGAAAAGCATGTTTCTGTTTTTAACGGTTTGTGGCATTCAACTGCTGTATTTCCTATGATGTTTTCCAGAGGCCAAATAAGTGAAATTTAGTCCATGCCACTGTGAATCTACACAACATTTAACAAGCACTTCAGGACTACAAATTATTACAGTCATAGGAAAAAAAAATAATGATTTACTCACATGGTGCAGCTTGTTTCTTCTCTGTTGGTTCTTGAACTTTATAGGACTGACTCTTAATCTTGTTCACCAGCATAAGGAGGCGACCTTTAATAGATGTATCACGTTCGTCTTCGTCTTCCTCCATTGGGATTCCTAAAAAGCACAAGAAAGCAAAAACTATCCATTTAGAATTGAAACTGAATTTCTGCATAGCTTGTTTTTTGAGCAGGTTAAGACAAATATTCTGTGTTTGATCCAAATAACAAGTACACCACCACTATCCTAAATTCTTGCCAATATTAAGTGATATTTTATTGTTTTCTAAATAAGAAATGAGGGTGGGGGTTCCAGAACAGCATAGGGCCCTGCAGCACAGCTGGGACTGCTGTTTGCACAGCAATAAATCAATTATTTAAGAAAAAGCTCAAAATGTCAGGACATTCTTATAAAATACTGAACTCTGTGGAGATAGCTTGTTTTTATCAGCTTTTAACAATATAATTTGTGAAAATACAGCACACTTTTTAATTGCATAAAGATTTATTCCATGTTTAGTTATTTACATTCTAAACATGTTCTTAGGGAAAAAAACTAATGAAAAACTAATTTCAAAATATAATTTTACAGTGACATACCTTTCAAATAAAAACAAAAACAGCAATAATCTGGCTGCATGCATGGCAACACCCTAAATACCTTATCTTATGCTCCATGTGATCCAATTTCAATATTTATTAATGAATATTTGTTGATTTATTTTTATCTTAACATTTTTTCTTGTGTTTCTTACCCAAACTATATAGGTCAAAAAGCTGCCATTTCACTAGGCTATGCAAACATTTTAGAGCTAGTGTAGATAAATAACCAGGACACCAAAAATTCAAAAATCCATTATCCATGAATGTTTTAATTAAACCAGCAACCACAGGCTCCAAATTGTTAAAATGTGAATGTTTTATATTCTTCTGCCCTTTCCTTGTGTTTTAGAAGAACCTATAAATTATTAGTGTAAATCAGGTGAGCAAAGGAGCGAAGTCATTACTTACCTTTAAAGTCTTAAAGGGTCTTAGACTTAAATACATTTAGGATTTACTGACCAGGCTGTTGCCCTGCCATCCACTCAGAAAGGAGGTTCAGAGGTCTTGATATTTAACGCTCTCTGGCTACTGAGCTCCTGTGCTGCACAGTTGTCCAGCTATATTCTTAGTCTCCAAAAGCTTTTACAAAACTCCAATGAGCTAATTACAAATATTGGCTAATGGTCTAACGGTCAGAGGTTTCACAGTGCATTACAAAAGTATGAATACATCTGGATGTTTTTGCAAATTTTAATTTATTTTTTGGGCACTAACTTTATATGATATACCAGCACAACTACAAAGTATAAGACAAATTAAATATGGTTTTAGTTTTCCTTTTGGGTTTTGAGGTTGAGCTTCTAGTTTGGCAACAACTCAAAGCATTCAGCCAGAGATGCAATAAGATTTATTTAATCAGAGCATATTCGTTAGTTAAAATTGCCCTGTTAAAGCTAAGATGGAAATTTGTGGCAATACTTAAAGAATTTAGCCATGATTTCTATCCAGTCTTAATGCATATTCAGAATTTTGCAAAGAAAAATGTACAGAAATTTGTACAAAGACGGAAAAGAATCCACAATATTTGCAGCTATAATTGTTGCATAAAGTGGTAACAAAGTAGAGAAGGAGAAAAATATACAACGTAAACTATGCCTCATCTTTTTTTTTACTTCATTATTAAGCAATACATTTTGTAGATAATATTAGATAATGCCCTGATGTTTGTGGTTGTAATCTGAAAAAATATATAAAACTGCAACAGGTGGGAATACTTTTACAAGGTCTTGTGTCTGAGTTACATAATTTTATTTGCAATACGTCAACAGAAAGAGACAGTTGTGTGATTGCAATTCCGACTTATTTTTAAATAAGCCTTTGTTGTATTGCTATATGTTCGTCTACAACAACAGTTTATGCTGCCTTTGTGAATCACCTGTAACAAATTTTAAAATTGACTAGTTCATTACATTACATTAAAAAGCGTTTAACAGTACGCACGTAGAAGAAGCTCGTAATATTTTTTCTACATCTGCATCTTACCACAGTGGAGCTGCAGCTGGTTGTGGAAGTCGTACAGCTCCTCCTGTATTTCTGAAGGACACGGACAGTCGTCTCCCATACTGAAAGTCAGCAGCATGTTGATCTGAAATGGGAGAAAAATATGAAATCAGACAAGTGTATCCACTCTACAAAATATACATTTGAGTATCATTTGAAGCTGTCCCTTTCTATTAAAGGTTTATGTATTTAACTGATGACTCATCTTGCCTTTCATTTCATGTCATCTCAATATGATACATCAATGTCAGATTTACAAAAAAGGCAAAAAATAAAAAATAAAACTGCGTTAGTGAATAAATGTCTCTGCAGCAGCAGGCAAAAGGGCAATGCAAGACATTAAACTATAAGAGAAGTGGGGTACTTCGTCTCCAGCTGTGACTTTTAAGAGACACTGAGCTGAATGTGTGTGCGGTTCTTTAGCTGAGAGCGGCTTCTCAGCAGTGCTCTGGGTGAATTTGCCTTTAAGCTTTATGGAAGATATAGAACAGTTTCAGAAACATTTGGGACGAGGAGCAGCTCTCACTCTCTTGAGGCCAAAAGGCAAAATTGGAAGACTAATGATGCAAACCCCTGTAGACTAATGGATGGATGGGAAATTATTATCCATTCATATAAATGAATCATAGGCATTATGCAACACTGCCCCAATATCTAGTCACATACGCTGCTGGAGACAGGGTGCCTGCAAAGCTTTTTTTTATGGCAACATATTGTAACCTCAAAATAAACTTTTCAGTTTAAGATCACATAGCAAACATCAATAGAAGCGTCAAATAATCCAACTGCAAAGTTGTAACCGATCAATTCTAATTTTAATCCAAATTAAAGTTAATTCTTCAAAACATAATATGTCACATTTTATCAAACTGACAGAAACTTTTCCTTTGCCATCTATCCATCCATCCATCCATCCATCCACCCATCCATCCATCCATCCGGGGTCGGGTTTATGTGTGGATGGGAGTCTGTTGCATTTAGCTCCAATCATTAGTTGGCTCTGTCTTTTGAACCATAGCTTTAAACAAACACAAACTGACAGGTTTTTTTTTTAAACATGCATGTCAGCTCACAATTTTGTTTTTTGATGTTGAAGGTTCAACATCAGAAAAAAATTTTTAACTGTGATCTTGTCTGACCTGCTCCTGAGGAGGAGATCTGAACTCTTTGGTCTTCTTCGCTGTAACAGCTGCCGACATATTGAGGGCCAGCATGAGCTCATTGTAGCGGAACTTCTGGTTGTACTGCAGTTTGGAGACAAAGCTGTCTGAAAAGGACACAATGGCCTCAATACGGTGCTTCAGCTCGCAGTCGCAGAAATAATGAAGCAGCTCACACATCTGGGGAACAGACAAAGGGAGAAGACTCAATTCTCAGAGATGAAGGTGGTTTTTGAGTACTGCTTTCTTTTCTCAAGACCTGGATAAAACAGCCTTAGAGTTTATACATTATCCCCTCAAAATAGATAATTTCATGTTTGAATTACCTTTGATAGAAATATTACAGTGAACCACTTCTTGAGAAAATGATAAAGAAAAGAGTTGTGGCCGTTCTTAGAAATTAGTACCAACACATTTACAGATGTTTCTCAATAAATCTATCTACTCAAGAATTTATTTTATTTCAGTAGTTCAGCAGTATTTCTTGTTTTCATTGTTACCAGTCGTTTGACTGGCTCCGGCAGCCTCTTCTCCAGCAGTCCTTTCATTGGCTGTTTGGCCTCCTCTGCGGCCTCCTCCTCTCCTGCTTCAACTGCCTTGCCCTCAGTACCAGTGAGTCCCTCTTTGTCCGTGGGCCCTGGGACCCCTTCCTCACGAGTATCTCTGAACACGTTCGGGTCAATGAGCAGTAAAATCTTTTGAACGTCCTCGCTACCTAAAACCCCCATAGTCAGCAAGGTGCTAATGAGCTTCAGGATTGGGACAAACTGATACTCTACGCCTCCTCCAACAGGATCTCGAATGTGGTGCCCACCGCCTTGAACAGCTTCTGTCAGCATTGAAATAGCTTTTTCCTTAAGTGCATCCAGTGGGATCTGCGGACTGTATAGATAATCCCTCTTGGTGCTGATGAAGCATGGCGGGGTAAAGTTGAGGCGGGGTTTTAGGGAGGTGCTAAGTCCCACCCCTGGTGGGCTGTGCTTTTTAGAGGCGCTGGAAAAGAGACGAATTGAGCGCGTCTCAGTTGTGACTGGAATGATGAACTCATCTTTCATCATGAGTCTGGCCTCCTTGGCGGTTTCTAAGTGGATGCTGATCAAAACATTGTAGAATCCCTCCCGTAACATGCCAGAGAGGTACTGATTATCTATGGTGTATAAGAGCTGCGACTGGTCCAGGTGGCTGCAGAGGGCGTGGGCAACGCGGGAGTTTCCGAGCGCGCACAGGGCACAGTAGAGCTTCAGCGTGTGATAGTGGAACCTCCTCATGTCCTCCTGTTCTGACAGCTCCATAATGTCGACACACCTTTGAAAGGAAAGGAAGAGACACATATGACATTTACTAAAATGTGCAATCATTTAACTAGCTTTAACACTGCACCAATCTGAATATGATCCCTGGATAGTAAAATCAACATAGAATTTCATGTGTCTTGAACTTTTTTTTTAAAATTTTGTCACATTAAAACAAACATGAACATGCTTAAATAGAATTTCAAGTAAAAAGTTGAGAAAACAGGAAGAAAGTGAATGTGCTAATAATATGAAAAGTGTGGGGTGCATCTGGATTCACTACTTTATATCATGCATTCATCATCTACACCCAATTATCCTTTTATCCTTGGGGTAAAAGGATAAAAGAACAATTCTTTTACCCTTTTAGGGTTAAAAAGGATAACCCTAAAAGTTATCCTTTTACTTTAAGGGTAAAAGGAGTTGGAGGGTTGGAGTGGGGTAGGGATTGACAATGGTCAATAATATGTTCCCAGTTTCTCAAAGGGCATGGAGACACACTGACAGGAATAACAATCACTCTCTCATCCCCTGGATGCCTCTGAACTAAGAAGAGAAGATATTGTTATTTAGTTAGTTATACTGATAATCAAAAATAAACAGTGAGTTAAAACTAAGAACTTGAAGGTAAACTTTTCACTGGATCATAAAACCTCCATATTTTATTTCATTTTTTAGTCATTTTATTAGGGATTTGCTGATGTGCTATCCTGGAATAATCCCTTTAAAATAGCCATAGTTGATCAGTACTTCTGTATTTGCACTGCCACACCATTTAACATTTAACACTGAAACTGAGTTCAAGCTTTTAATTCTTTTCCCTTTTTATGTCTCGGCGTTACTCAGCGTAACCTCAGGGGGAGATTTTTCTGGATTACGTACAGGATTACCCATTTGTCATGGCTGTTTTCCACTTATGGATGTTCTTTTAGTACTATATGAAAACAGAAACAGCTTAAGAATCCATCCCAGGTTGAAGGCAATTAATTCTGGGCAACAATTAGTCGATTTCTTATTGTTGGTCCTTGACAGCGAGTTACCAAAAACCCACTGAGGATTATTATTTGATTAAGATTCTTTGTTATGTCATAAAGGTGAAATGCGTAATATTAAGAAGAAGTAATCTGTTTTTGTTTTGCTTTTTTATCCCTCAGCTACAGCAAACTAATTGGGTGCACCACCTGTTCTCCTCAGGAATGTGAACTGCCAGCATCTGCAGAGGCTCCACACACTGAACCACCCAGCCGTGCCTCTCGTTCACTCTGGCTGTTTCCACTTTGAGGAAGATGTTGGGCATTCGGCTCCACAGAACTGCATTGATTGTCTGGACATCTAGTCGGGGCGGACACTGAGGCACCGGGTTCTTGTGTTCGCTCTTAAAGATGGCTGATGACAGTGGCATTGCGTTCTGTGCAGCACAAGCAAATGTATAAATGTATTCATAAACTGAGCACTTGAGCATGTTTCAGTTCATATTACATAAGCAATTACATCTTCTGAAATAATTAGATGAATTGAACTATTTCAGGTGGTAGAACAAGAGAGTGTCGGGGAAAAAAAACAAGAGTGTACCTTTATCTTAGCCAGCTCAAACTGAAAGAGGTTTGGGCTGGTGGGTCGGACAAACACTGCAGGAAAGAGCTTTGTGTTTGGTTCCACCTGGAGCAGAGAAAAGAACATTCATGTTAAAAAAAAAAAAAAAAAAGACATACGTTTTAGTAGGAGCAAGAGGGAAGGACTTACAGGAAGCGTTTTGGTGATGCGTCATGAAAAAGTATTACTTAGTGAGCAAGTGTGTGTGTGTGTGTGTGTGTGTGTGTGTGTGTGTGTGTGTGTGTGTGTGTGTGTGTGTGTGTGTGTGTGAGTGAGATCATTATAGTGTTGACTGGAAGGGTGAGTCAGTACAGGGTGAAGTCGCACAGAAATTCAGCAAGGGAAAAATGTAAGAAGATTATACTGCTTGAAAGATTCTTCAAGGTTTAGCTCTCAAAGTACATCCAGAAAAAGCATATTCCAAGTCAGGAGTTCAACAATACAGACGTCAGAGCTCTGTCAGAAAATTATGCAAAGCTATAGAACGACTCTCAAGCTACAATCTGACCTGCAGATAGAGTGGGGAGACTGAAGAAAAGCATATTCCAAATGACTGGTGTGTGCAAATAAAGCTCCTGTTTGGCATTCTAGATTTTAAAAACATCAAAAACCAGTTGGAAATTGTAAAAGGTAAATTTGATGTGTCTTCCAACAAAGGGAATTTTTAACTAAAATAACACACATAGTTGGAAAATAGGGTTCATTGCCTAATGGTGTAATCTTTTTTTTCATGATCTATTTTTTGGGGTTGCAAATATACATAAGGTCAAATATATACAGTGATATTCAATAAATTAGAATACACGTCTTCATTGAGTCTTTGTCGGATTAAAAGTGTCGTTTGAAAATTACAACCTTTAAACAATCTGACTGAATATTAATGTAGATTTCCAAAATCAGGCAATAAACAATAAGAAAAAAACATAACAAAATCAAAATGCTCTAATGAGTCAGCACCTGGTAGGATGTCGATAACTCCTTTCCATTGACAGTGAAAGTAACCATGCCAGTGGAAAGATCTATTAAACAGCCAATATCCAGATCGACGTTGCTGCGGCTGGAGGCGTGTGCACCACTGGTCATGTCACCACCCCACACCATGTAGCAGTTGCTCCTTTTCACACTGTTCATGCATGAGCAGAAATTTGTATTTTTCATTATTTAGCACACATCAGACCTAATCCATGAAATCAGGAGAAGGAAAAATCCTGAAAAACCTTTCATGAACTCGTCCACGTTCATCACCCAGGGTTACAGTGACAGTTCTGTTCTTGCTGAGGTTGAAGTTGTTGCTATAGTAATGGTAGTCGGGGGTAACCCATCCAACCCACACACCGGAGGGGTCCTGACCTGCAAAGATCCTCACCGAGTGGTAGTACTGTAACAAAACAAAGAGTTAGTGAGGAATGTAGGTGGCAAACATGAGGCACCATTAGAAGATTTTTTAATACCGTGGTGATGCTGCTATAGTCCACTCGTCTACTTTCTTCACTGTGTCGAACACATCTCAATGGATATCTACACAAGATCAATTTAAACAAGATTTATGGCCATTTTAGTTTATGTTTTAGTTAATTGCATCCAGTGAGAAGCAGTACTTTGCAAAAGTATTTATAACCCTTAAAGTCTCTTATATTTAGTCACTTAATCAGAATGTATGCATTTTATTTTGATTTTGGTGATAAATCACCAAGTAAATCACCAAAATAAAATAGACACTGTAGAAAAGGGTGTTGGAAACATCATTGCATTAAGACTTTAAATCAAATTTCTCAGACAACCAGCACCTGTGTTTAACTTTGAGCAAATCCTCTTCATGTACGCCGTTTATGTCAACTATGGGGCTCTGCTTGAAGAAAGAGTGGAACTCTACCGGCATGCTGAGACGACAGAACACCATGTCAGCATTACTGTTCTGGGTGCCAAACGTCTTGTGGATGACCTTCAGACATGGGGGGCTGTCAATGGTGCCGTCAATTCTGGTTACCTGCAAGCGGAAAGAAAAGCTTCCACGACTCACTGGTTTTATTTTTCTAACAACCAAATTTGAATGATATGTGCTTCTGTCTTACTGCAATGTGGTTGTGGTCCTTTGGCACGTTGACAAAAGTAGGCAGACGCTTGCTGAACCACATTGTGACTTCCCGGTTCATGTTGACTGCAAATGGTTCGAATCCCTCTTGCAGGCCACATGTGGTATAGTATTTGAAACTGCTAGCATCTTTCCCCAGATTCATGCGCCCCACCTGAGCAAGACCGAGACTACACACTGGAATAAATCCTGAGGAGAAACAAGACGGATAAAAGAATGAGCCTCCAAGAACATAAGGTGAACAAAGACTGAAGAAAAATCAATCTGGCATTTGTAGAGTGACTTTTGTAACTTTAGGTAAAATTTTGTAACATAAAACTACTTCTTTCTAACATTTTACATTTTTTTCTCCCATCAGTGCATCATTTCCAAATTTCTAGATCTAAAATGAGCACAAGTCACTCTGACCATTCCTGTTTTTAAATATACTCATCCTCACCATCCTCAGTTTCAAAGTCAGTGAAACAGAGTTCAGAACCCTTGGTTGTGATCAGGATCTCTCCATTAAGGGTAAAAATCATAGACTTGTCCTCCATGTTGATCATACAGCCAACTACATCCCCAGCATGCCAGCAGCGCCCAAATAATCTGCTACCGATGTTCAGACAGTGACCCTGTGTACAACATGAACAAACAAGTTTAAATTTAAAGATCCGAATGATGGAGATTGATTTTGGATCGAAAAACTTACCCTGTATCCATCAAAGACGAAAGCAAGTTTATCCGTTCCAAGTTCCACATCAGGTTTGCAACCAGGCCTGGCCCAGCCCACTCTCATGTCTCCTCCAGTGACAGCCTCAAATTCAAAGTACCACTTTCCAGTCTTCACCGCATATGTCCTTTCGACTCTGAAGAAGCGGACTTTATCGACGCTGACCCGTTCAGCCACTTGGCCTTCAAGGTCAGCAGGACAAAGCCCATGTCGGATAAAGAATCGGAATGGAAACAATCACACAAAACCTCATTAGTTGAAAAAAATATAGGAAATTTGCCTGTGGCTGCAATTAAACTTTAGCATTTCATGTTCCTTTTTCTGCATTATAAAAATAAAAAAGACATAATCCAATCAGGAGATTACCACTTACTAAAAATCTGAACAACAGTGCATCTTAATATGCAATAGTAAAAAACTCACCTCCTTCCTGGTCAGAAGGCTCTATGTTGTATCCATAGCCAATCATGGTGCGGATAGCCTCTCGCAGGCTGTCCCTGTTGGACTTCTTGGTCCGCTCATCCAGCAGCATGTAGGGAACCAGACGAGGGTTACGCTTGCTCTTCAAATCCTGTACAGAGACGAGGCCCTCAGGAGTTATATACATGCATTTGATAGAAATCTTTTCACAAACATCAGCATTTGTTTCCTCACCTTTGGACTATCAAGTTGATTCAGTGATAAAAATTGTGCTGTGACAACATTACTGTCAAAGCCATTAGTTAAAAATAATTAGACAATTAGTGCTTTGGGGCTGTAGCTGCTCATCCAGTAACAGTCTATTTTTCTGTGTCATTTCCACTGGAATTAATCCTTATGGGGCCATGGCACAATGATGCATGGATCATTTAAGTACTTTATAATCAGATCTGTATTCAATGACTAAACGAGGTTTATTATAGGTTCAGAACATGAGTATCTGTCTTTATTATTGCTCAAAAGTTTAAATGTAGACTGGAAAAGCATGCTCTTGTAATAGATGCACATGTGGACACGCTTATTATTATTATCTCTGTTGCATTCACCAAACAGACATT
Source organism: Micropoecilia bifurca (assembly GCA_903067075.1). Classification (NCBI taxonomy): domain Eukaryota; kingdom Metazoa; phylum Chordata; class Actinopteri; order Cyprinodontiformes; family Poeciliidae; genus Micropoecilia; species Micropoecilia bifurca. The sequence continues at coordinate 20,715 of CAEGAF010132013.1, forward strand.
TTTTCTTCTGTGTAGGGGACCTCCATTCATCTACTCCAGATCAATGAGATAAATTATTATGTAAAACTGCTCCAGTTCAAATTGTGTAAATAAAAGAAATTAAAGTTGATAGTGTAATCATAGTGAGTGTGCAAAAAAGGCCACATTATTTATTGACAGAAATTAGAACAAAGCAATGATAACATCCTTATTTAAAGTCACGCCAACGTCATGAAAACAGCTAAAGAAAATTTGCAGCTGTGTATTTGAGAACTTGTTGCTTTTAATAAAATTTGATAGTGCTCTGTACAGCATGTTCCACCCCTACAGAATATATTACTGTGGTTTTATCACAATAAAATGTCAGACTTTCTAGCAGGTGCTTTACAAAAGATACAAGTAGACATGATGTATAAATAAATGAGCGGTTTGGTAAGAAATACATCATTAAAAAAACTTGTATAAAAATTTATCTGAATAATAAAACTGCATAAAATTCTAAATCTCAGCAAACCTGCTGAATGCCGTAAGTCCATCCCTGCTTGATGCGGTCTTTGGCCCAAACATTGTGTGCATTCTCTGCTAGTTTGTCCACCAGCAGCTCCTGGCCTGGTGTCAGTTTGATGTCTGACAGGTCCAGAGGGGATGGTTTATAACTATTAGACATCATGTAGCTGGAAAGAGTGGAAGTGATGAGTATTTTTACCTTTGGTAAAGGCTGTAGTATTACAGAGGAAATCCACATGGAATTTTTTGCTAATATTTACAGCTTAGCAGTTCTCTACCAACAATAATATATAATTTTTGCTTTAACTGTCTGGAAATGCTTAGCATGATCTTTGTACATACACCTAAAATGCATGGTTACAACACATCATATGGACAAGTCAATATTTAAACAGCTGTCTCTGTTTTTAAAATCATGCAACTTACTTTTTGGGTAATTTTATTTTTTTGAGAGAGTCCTCTGCATTTGGATTTACTTGGACAATACGGCAACCTAGTGCTAGCAGGGTCCTATGAATAGAAAAAAAAAACTGAAGTTAGTCTGTAGATTTTACTCATTCATCACCCAAACATCACCACTGATGAGAATGCATCTCAACACAGATAAAAGAAGTAGTCCAGATTTAATTCCTTGAGGAAAGAGCCGTATCTACTGCACCAACCCCTCAGTGTAGTGCTTCACTACCTTTCACTGCAGAATATCAAAGAGGAAGAATATTACGTACATAATACCATTTAGGAAGTATTTTGGTGAGTAACATGTAATGAGCCAGAGCAAAAATCAAATATATTTGAATTTGGGGTTGCTAGCACTATAAAATGTCAGTGTGTAATCTCTAAAAGACATTAGCTCACATATCTGCTTCATGTATAAATATGTACCAGATGTATTGACATATATTTAATAGTTGTTAAACTTTTATGCTTTTTGTCTCATTAAAATTACTAACTCCACAATTTTGCTTTGATTTTTGTGAGAAAAACAATATAAATTGTGAATTGGGAGGAAAATTTAAATGGATGTCGTTTATATTTTCTTACAGTTGCTGTAACCGACTTAAAAGTTCTCACAGTAGTGAGATTACAGTGAATCATATTTTTTTTTGCTATTTCTTTGAATATGCTTAACATTTTTGTCCCTAGACAGTCTCCATTCAAAACCGAAAAAATTTAACAATAAGAAAATTAATCCACCCATAAACCTAAACATACTTCAGTGTTTCTGTTGACATCTGGAGGTTGTAGTTCTTCTCTGTTTCTGGCAGCTTGGAGAAATCAACAAGGCAAGGATGCTGTCGTTTGTTATCATCTCTTATCTGTAAATATTAAAACATGTCAGTCTGTGGGAATTTTCATCATTGTTGCTTATCAGTAACACCATCCTAATTTGCAACAAATTGCAGGTCTTTGTAAATGAATGCATGTGGAAACTACATCCTTGTAAGTAAGTCACTAACAAGAAGGCGGGCATGAGGTCTATGTTCAGAGTGCAACTGCTTGCGGTGATAAGACAGTTTTCTCTAGTGAACATGTTATGGAAGAGGAACAGGGGAGCATGTTTTTGTCAGGGAGAGAAATAGAGAGGCGTGTGGCTGGAATACTAAGCACTTTAATGCATCACTTAATGCTTGACATTGTGTCAAATAATCCCTTTGGCAATGCTGCCCATTGGAGGCAACATGACAATGGTGAGTATTTGGTAGGAAAACATGCAAGACTGTGCATAAATATGTAGCAGTGTTATTTATTTATATTTGTTCAAAAGTATGAGGCAGTTCTATTTTAAACAATCCAAAAGTATGGAAATGTTTTCTTCTTCTGATTGCTCATCCTTTCGCTAAAAAAAATATTTTAAGGTAAATTATGCATGAGAAGGTAATTATGCATGCTATCAGCTAAATCAGAGAAATACTTTGTGGCTTTTGTTGCTGTTATCTTATTTTTAATATGTGTACACCTGCTATTATGCTCACTACTGAGACCTAGTTAAAATTTACTATTTTATCATCAAACATACTATTTACACAAAAATTGATGCACTGACATGATAGAGGCATAGATCTAGTGTTAATGTGTTGCCTGGTGACTAAAATTTGATTTAGCCACTGATATTTTGTTGATTGTGTACAAGTAAATCATATGTGAATTGAGTTTTGCATACTTGTACTTTTTGGCCATGGTTGACAACACTGAGTTGTGGTTGTTTCTCAACAGATAGCTGTGAAAACTGAAATCATGCTAACCACATCAGTGTTCCATGCAGAAGCTGTAAGAATCAAAGTTAGCTATTTTCCACATCAGTGTGGCAAATAAAATGAAATCTGAAGAAGCCCAAAAGGTGTAAGAAGCTTCTAGCAAATCAATTATATTTATTTCCTTTTGTGGTTCTCAGTTAAGGTACTTCCTCAATATAGAAATCACAAAGGCTTGTCTTTACTTGGTCACATATTAGTGCCACTAATGTATGACTTCAAAAAAGATTTTTAGAACTCTATTGTGTTTTTGTTCTGAAAAAATACTGACATCCTGATTAACTGCATAGCTGTATAACACATTAATTTAATAATGTGAAAATTAAAGAACTAACATAATGCATATGATTAGAATTTGATATAGTTAACAAACGAATTCTTCCTTTTTTTGCAAAGGTAACCCTTATCAGCTCCAGTGTATAAGGTTGTGCAAATATTTGTATCTAACTGTGGCAGAAAAATGATGTTAGATGGCAGAAAATTAGTTTTCCACTTTGACAATGTAAAAACAGGTTGGCTTATCAGCCATTTTGAATTTTGAAACCATCCATCCTGCATTTATATTTAAATAATTGTCTGAAGACTATCATAGGTTTGGTGTTTTTTTTTTCTTTACAAAAAAAATAATAATAAAAATCTTATTGAAGCAAACCCAGACTTTATTTTTGGATTGTCAAACTGGTCAAACATTCAGTTTTTTTTCGTGAGTGAAACAATAATTCATGACTTTTACTAAAACACACAAAACAAAGCACCAACTTTACAATCTACAAACAAACTAGAATGAAGCTTCTAAATGAGAGGGATATGAAAAGCAATGGACATTAAAAACAATGAGCGATCTTTTTTCCACTTACCCTCTTTTAGGAGTGAACAGCAAATTATAGAAGAGAAAGCAAGATGATGTACAGGCATCTGTGATGTTATTGCTTCTTAAGACTAATGTTCCAGTTTTTTATATTAAGAAAATATGCAGTACGGATGTTAATTTCTTGGCAAATGTGGCAAAAATGTATGGAGCATGCTTTTTATGTTTCTGTCAATGTGATGAACTTAAGAAAATATTATGGCAGTACTTTCTTACCTTGCCATAAGTCCATCCCAATTCAATCTTATTCATACCCCACAGTTCGTGTATGTTTTCAGCCAGCTTGTCTCGAACTTTCTCCAAGTGAGGCGGCATGACGACCTGAGGTAGAGATAATACTTTTGAACTGTCCCTGCTGCAAAGTAAGTTTTCAAACAGACCCTGGGAGCTTACCTGGCTGGTCTCTACAGGAGTGGGAATGAAGGAGGCCTGTGAGGTGAACTGGGTGGTCCCAAGCAGATCCCGGACTCCCTCCACATCTCTTTTGTACTCTTTCACCGGCTCCACCTTCATCTTCTCTTTTGGCAGCAAAGCCTCATAACATGGAGCATAACTTGATGGTGGCAGGAACTTAAAGTCACCATGTCGGCCACCCAACAGGAAGCGAACCCTTAAAGGAAAGAAAAAAAAACAAAACAACAAAAACAAATCCTCATCTATTGTTAATCTTCTATTAGGGGAAGATAACTGGAAGTGAATACTTAAATAAAAAGATGGAATCAAGCCCCCTCCCTCACCTCCTACACACATACACACACAAAAGATAACATCTCTTAAACCCCCTCAACCAGAGGCAGGCTGAACTCTGAAAGACAGTGAAGAGCTCCTCAAGGGGCTGCCCAAAAATAGCTTCTGGAGTACTAGAGATGACACAACCAAGTCTCACTCTGACTAAAGTCCTCAATTATTGAGCACAAAGTTGTGACTTTCACTTCACCACATGTTTAAATCCATGAAGTCACACATTCACTGGGTCAGTTTCAAATACAGGCATGTAGGTGTGTTACCCATCTGGCGCTGTTCACACTAGCATTGTACATTTGAAATAACTTTCCAACCAAGCCACACTAGTTGCAACAACTGTGACTCTGCTGGGGTGTTAAGGAAGTCCAGGTTGCTTTAACAGTCGCCTTAAGTTCATTTTCATTGTCATGTCTGGTGGCTCTGATCTTCCCCTGGATAATACGTCATAAAGTCCTCCAGAACATGGCATGACTCCCCCAAATCATTCCTGACTGTGAAAACTTCAAAACAGACCTCAAGCAGCTGGGATTCTGTTCTACGTTTTCAGAAGACTTCTATGTTTGAAGGGAATACAAATTTTATTTTTATCTTAAAAGAGGACAATTCGGTTCTATTAATATGTTTGGATACAACACTGTTTGAATAACCATGTTCTTACTAGTGGCTTATTGTAATTTACAATAAGCCACTTATCCTAATTTAAATTGACGACAACAGTATGTACGAGAAATATCAACAGTTTTCCTCATGAATGGTCACAAAATAAACCTTGTGTAATTTTTTTTGTTTTTTTAAATGTTTTATTTTCTGTGAAGATGTTTTTTTGGGATTTCATTGACTGTAAACTATAGTCATCTAAAATCAACAGAAAAAGCTTTTGAAATCTATCACTACATTTCATAAACCTATGTAATATGTAAGTTTTAACTTCTGAATTGAATTCCTGAAATCACTGAGATTCACCAGGACATTATGAAAAACAGTCAAAATCAAAGTCTGAACAACAATAAAACAAATTTAACTGGATTGTTTGTGGCTCCAAAAACTTGTAGAAGGTGCTCATTTGGATTATTCTGTTAAACATAAGTGTTACCACAATACCCATTTCGTGCCTTTATTTCATTTATTTCAGAGTGTTTACTTATGGAGCTGTCAAAAGGACATAACAACAATCTTTTGGGTAAAATTGCAGGTTTTGCAGGTAAAACACTAAGGTCTGTTTCAAAAAGATAAGATTCATCCAACTCAGAGCGGAGAGGAAATAAACACTCACTTGACCCCTGCAGAGAAGCTGACGACGGGGAAAAATAGTCCATCTGTGTTAAAATTTTCAAACATGCCCTGGACCGGCTGTCCGTTTATCCTGAAGGAGATGCTGGGAGCTCCCAGGTCCAGACAACAGCTCACCACATCTTCCGAAGTCAGGATATGCTGGTTCAGAGACGCGACAGCCCGCGGGATACGGCCTATTTGGGAGGTAAACACACGGGTGTGTGAACGTGGGCCTGGTGAGCCGTGCTGGCACAGAGCAGATCTTTCCAACAGACACAGGATGGAGCACATTTACACGCCTCAACACACAGTCTGGGCAAGGAAATCACTCCTGCCGAGTACTGACTGTCTGGATGTAACCTGGCTGACTCCCAGGAATACCATTCATCTTTGACTTGTTAGGTTATTACTGTCACTACCAAACACACACTTTCACAAATGTTCTTCCACTCACTCACCTGACCAAAGATGGAGCCCATCAAAGCCAAATGAGTAGAGGTCATCACCAACTCCGTTGCCCCCCCAGCCCTCCCCTCCTCCAGGATAGGGTGCGTAACCTTTGGTGTTGGCCCAGCCCACTCTCAGGTGAGAGGGCTCACTGGTCACAAAGTGGTCCACCTGATCAATCATCAGTTCATAGTACCACTTCTTGTACTGAGCAGAGCCCTCACTGACCCCCAAGAAGATGTTTGGTCTCATGCTGGAAATGAAGTGAAACAAGAAATCATTAATGTGCATCAGACCATAAAAGATGTTGTCAGGACTACAAGGTAAATATGGAAATTTACCCTCAAGAAAAGTGCATATTATGCAAAGAATAAGGCTAAATGACAGCAGAATTGCCTCAGGTATATTTATTAAAAATGCAAATGCGATGTTTCTTTCTCAAAGTTAAGATTAAATGTGTTAGGTTTTAAAAATGTATTACTACTATTCAACCCTGATCCATGATACTGTTAGATTATTTTATATTACGATTGTACTACTCCATCAACCATAAACCCCATTAACCTGTTTGTCTTTCACTCAAATACAGACCTAAAACCATTTTTATTGACATAACAGACATATCAGACATTTCACCAGGTAAAACCTGATTGTTTCAGAGTGGAACTCTTTTTATCTTTACAACTGGTATCATTGTCCAAAATATTCCTCAGAGCTCCCATGTTGTCTATCAAATTCTAACATCTAATTGACGCAGCTGAAATTAAGGTGGTCTTCTATTCTCTTTTCTTAACCATTCACTGTAAATCCAGGAGATGGATGTGTGAAAAATCCGAGTTCTCCATCAAAACTCATTTGGATACCTAAATGAATTTAGTTGCAGCCATGGGATTGGTTAATTCTCAATTTGAGTTAAAAACTAATGAGTCTGAGTTCCTAATAAAGACCAGTGAGTGCATGCTACTAGACACAAATTTACATTTCACTGCATTTAAAACCCAACTAAACCTTGAAGCAAAGACTGAAGAGAACAAAGAAGTAACCTCCAGAAATAAAGACAGTGACAACAAACAAGAAGAGGAAGAAGCACCGCTGACTGGAAATTAGGGAGAGATAGACAAAGATAAAATGCTAGAACATCTGTCAGCTTACAGTGACTGTGTGCAGGCAAACCCCTGCAGGCAAAAGAAAAGATGATATCGCCAACAACAAAAAAAACCTGGGCAGCAGTAGTGATATGAAACAACATAGAAGAAAAAGAAGGGCCGACTAGATATTTTGGAGGTTATATAATTAAGCTTCCATGAGAAACAAGCACACATTTGGATCCACTCTTTAGCCAGAAGGTTTACAAACGGCTTTGTCTCCTTGTAGCCTGGTGGGGACAATATGTTGGTACTTTTTTTTTTTCTTTTAGCAAAAACAACCTTTAGACACAGCTTGTTGACACTGTCGTGACACTTTAAGGTTATGAGGATTTTGTTTGAGGGCTTTTCTGCCTGGATTTCTGTACTCTGGCCTGTGATTTCGGAGAAAAACAACAAGGGTTGTAAGAAATCAGTTAGAAAGCCTCAAATTATCTAAAAATTATCTTAATTGCATACAGTAATTTGACAGCGTCACAAGCTAGTCTAGGAAGAGATCAACTACAATTTATTTCTGACACTGAATACAGTGTCAGAAATACAGTGTATTTCTGACACTGTATTTCTTAACAGTGTCAGAAATACATATTCTCTCACTTTACATTGCGCATAATAAAACTGAGATGCTTTATGAAAACTGTAAACAATCTCTTAGCTTAGGTGTGTGTGGGTCCAGTTATAGTGTAATGTCTTTTTCACTGCTTTCAGTTGGACATAAAACAATCCCTGAAGTACAGTATTCAAGAGGCATGATTTCATTGTGGTAAACGGATCGTTTTCTCACCTCTGGACATCATTGACCAGTTGAGTTTGCAATAGCAGATCTCTTTTGGGCAGCAAGTGATCACAAATGAGGTTCTGATTGGTCCGAACAGCTACTCCATTGCACACACACAGCGAACAAAGCACATCCAAAATCTGAAGGAGAAAGCAAGCCAGCAGGAAGGATTACAAGCAGTAATGAAGAACGCAATAGCTTCCCAGAAGTTGATTAAATGTTTATTTTTTTCATATTAAGCATGTCAACATGAATCCATATTTTCCCACAAATGGCTAATGATCTGCGTTGCAAATCACTGTCCAAGTTGTTGCTCTGGGGACAGTCCGTTTTCATTAAACCATAGCATAATTACTGTGTGATGCTTCTTGGAGGTAAAAGAAAAAAAACATATCTAATAATATTCACTTAACAATAGCACAGGATTAAATGGCCTAGAAGGTTCAGCCCAGGGTGACAGGCCACTTAATCACTGACCTTTTGCTTCTGCTTCTATCGAAAAATGATGCATTCAGGCAGATTTATGACCTGGGCCAGCAAGCTGTCTGCTCTTTGATTTTATTACAATGGTAAACAGTTTTATTTATGTCAGGAAGACATCGCAACCTAACATCCCAGAAACCCTGTGCCAGGAGAGGAGTTTTATGCTGGTACAAGATATGTTCAGTCAATAAATAGCTGAAGAGGAGAAGATAAACACAGAGTTCCAGGGAAAACTTGTTTTCAATTAAATGTGAGTCGAGTTTACCCTTTAACGTGAAGAGGAACATGTATCTTATAACCTACTATTTTAAGCTTGCTGTAACTGTCCTTGCTGCAAATTGCATGTTCTGTTTCAGGAAAAAAATTTAAATCTGTTTCAGTATTTTTTTGTTTGTTTTAGTTCTAATGAGACAAAAAGGAAGGAAAATAAACTTGTACATCAACGCTAAAACTAAGAGGCGTATTTCACAGTGCAACAGTGCGACATTAACACTGACTACTGCATAGCTGTTCAGAGCTTACCTTGTGGTTGCGTCCATGCTTGTAGAGCAGTGATATAATAGACTTAATGTGTCCTTTCTGAATGATATTGAGTGCCTCAGGGCTCTCAATTAGGATGCAGTGCAGAACTTCCAAGATTCCTGCATATCCACAAAAAGCATCAATTAGTTAACACCAGCAAAAGGGAAAGACAAAGCAGAGAACACTTGTCATAGAGACAGATGGCATGATTCAACATTCAAACACTGCTGGTACATATATATGACTATATATAAAAGGCAAAGACTGCCAAGAGTTCAAAGATTTATTTAAAAAAGGGAATGTCTTTCAGTGGTCAAACGCAGTACACTGACGATGATGAATGACGGGTGTACCTGAAGAAGACTCCAGTCTTTCCAACTTGCTCACAAGCCAGTCTAAATTGTTTGAAAATTGGGTGCAGTTGTTCCGGTTTCCTCTGATTAATGCCGCTGTAAGTCACAAGAAATGTGGGTAAGCTGAATGTAGCACCACAGATCAATATGTTTGATTGGTACATTTCAAAGCTTGCATGATTCCTTTTATAACAACACAACAAGGTTGTCCAAATGGGGACACCTTAAACTAATGCCAAAGCCAGTTATATCAGAAGTTCTGCTTTGACATGTATATGCATATTAATTTCTGAAAGTGCCTAAAGTAGACAAAAGAGGTTGGACAAGGAGAATGCATCAACACTTGCTGATAGACAAACTCGCTTAATGAATGCCCTAGCTGCAAAAAGACAGGGTCAAGGAATGCAGACACGCAGGGAAGAAAGGAAGAAGGCAACCCAAATCCAGTTAGCGCTGTGCTACATCAGGTGTGTGGAGGAGGAAACAAGGGAGAGAGACGTGGATGGAAGACTAATTTCAGCCAGGAGGTGAAATCAGTATAAATAAGAGCATGAAGGACAATCTTGAAGGGTAGAAGGGCTTCAGTTTGTCTGGATGAAAGCTAAACTTTGCATAAGGTAGCAGACATGAGCAAATATAAACAAAGAGCAAAAATATGTAATACTCATGGTTTACTGAGATATGTTAAAGAAAGATTATAACAGCACATTTAAAAGAGGCTAAAAGTGATTGCTGGACAGGAGGGATAATGACACTGGGTCATGTGGAGAACATGGCAAGAACAAACAAACCAGATAGCAGACAAGATAATGATGAAATGTGACATTCACTGACTAAAAGGTGGCAAGAGGGGACACAGTAGTTCTCTGTGTGGTGGGTGCCAAAGGTATAGCTGCTTCCGGACGCACACACACAGTAATCACACTTCCAACCATTTTTTTCTCCCAATAACTCACATCTCGATAACAGTACATCCAAATTTATGTGTGTATGAGGAACGATTATGAGACCAGTTTATTACCCAGAAGCTCGTAAAGCAAGTTGAGGATGTCTTTCCAGGCAGCTCCGGCCTCTGACCCAGCACACTCCCCAAAATGAGCCGCACTGTTGTAGACATTTAGCCGGTCAATGCAGTTGGAGACAAGGGTCAACATGCCCTAAAAAATACAGAAATCAGAGATGCCTTTATATCTAAATGTTATTGTGCTGCATTAAAAAAGGGTGATATTACAAGACAGTCTGAAAGCATGGTGTTTAAATAATTAGTTAGCATTTATTTCTATTCATGCTGTTCTTCTAAATATGGATATTATGTGCAGTGATATTTTTGTTAATGATAGATTTGTGGTATATTTTATAGCCCTAATGCAAAGACACAAACTATTGTCAATATTCAGATGTAGAATACGTGGCAGAGGTCACTGCTCAATACAATGCCCAAACTTGTGGCAATTGATACAATCACGAAATACCTGAAGACTTATTAAAAAAAAAAGATTAAATGGTGGACATTCCTGAAGGTGATAGAAGCAAATAAATGAACCTATGTTATGTCTTTAATAGGGAAAACACATTAAGACATAAACAAGTGCACTTGAGATGAAGTAGTAAAGCTGCCCTTGGTGTAGGTCCATCCATAAATCCATGAATCTTCCTTTGCTTATCTGAATTGTTGTCACTAAAGAAATAGATTTAAGAGGAAAATGAAGACATCTCTCCTCCCAGTGACACTCCCCAACTCAATCTGGAGGATATAAATGGGTTCACAGGTCAAAAAAGGGTAAAGTGTCCCTCCAGCGGGGCTTGATCTCCAACCAGAGGGATGTGCCAAGAAAATCCTCAAATCAGTAGCCGCTCTACTCTGAAGCACCCTAAGGAGGTAACGTAACGCAAGGTAAGGTAATTTTATTTATATAGCACATTTTCAGCAACAAGGCAATTCAAAGTGCTTTACAGGAGTTAAAAGGAAATACAAACAAAATAACAAACCAAAGGAAAGAAAAAAGAGGAGAAAAAACTAATCTAATGTTGTTCTAAAGTATGTAAACTAAGTGCTCCTGTTCAGGGTTGCTAAGTATCTAATTCCATTTCTAAATAGTGAGTACTCTACAGTTTCTGATAAAATAAGCTAGACAGTGACTGATCTAATTCCTTTTCTGGGTTAAAGTCAGTACTCCACAATTCTAAGTTTGTTCTAAAACCTTTTCTGGGTTAAAAGTAATGTAAACTAAGCAGTGACGGTTCCTGTTAAGTATTTCTTGATTCCAAGTTCATAGTTACTCTAATTCTAATTCTGATTCCATTTCTGGGCTGTATAATATTGATCTAAATAGTGCGTACTCCACAATTTCTGATATTACTAATGAACTAAAATAAATGAGGAAAGCTCATTTCATCAACAAGATGCTCTCTGGGTCATAATCCACATCTCATGACATTAGGTGTAAAAGGACCAATAGACCAGGGTTCAACTCACCATGACAAAAATCTGTGCATCTCCTGCTCCATTCTACCATCATTTGTGAAGAAGTCACTAACTCAACTTGAGGTAGAGTCTGACTGAACATAGAGGGAGTAGTTCAGCTTTTTCTAGTTGGGATTCAAGTCCATAGACTTGGTGGAAATGCTTTTCACTAAGTCATGAACCTTTGCAGTTCTTGCTGAAGGTCACAGCTTAAAGTTTTCAGCAAAACTCACAAAAAGCAAACAAAAAAACTGATTTATAATTAAAAAGGATCTCGAATAACCTTTTCAGAAAGGACCAGCAGCCAGTTTGCTGATGGTATCTTTTTTAAGTGGTGCTACAAAATTCAGGGAGGATTCAGACAGGTCTGTCTGCCAACTCATGCAACCAAAGGCTTGACAGCAATTTGATAATCTGTTATTGTATTATTTTCTTCCAAATGTACTTAAGTGACCTTTGAATTCTACAGTTAAATATCAAGACATTTCATATCCAAGACAAGCGCTCATTAATTAATTATGGAGCTTCATTTGTAAAAGCTGTTGCCAAATTTTTATTAGAGTTGGTGTCATAGATGCAGCTCTCTCTCCCCTCACGTGTCACAGTGATTTATGCCACATAAGAACGCCTACAGTGATTTCATATGCAAAATGGAGGGTGTTAAAAAGACAAAATGGAAATTTCAAATGATTTATAACACCAGCAAAAATGATGAGTCAGCTTTTTATCACTGACAAATTAACCTTCAGAAAGCAATACATCAGGAACGACACAGAGGATTTCCTTTTATCATATCATACCAAAGAAAAAGAAAGACAATTGAGACCTCATGGAAATATTTTAGGATTTTGAATTTAACTGCTTAGCATCAGATCTCTTTAAGATTAAATCCCTGTAATTATTGTTGCAGAACAAATAGCGTTTGGATGTCTGAGGTGAAACGGCTAGTCACTATACCAGCTGACATACTGTGTAATTGATAGAAGTAATTTAGGCTGTGGAAGCTTAGCAGCTTCAGTGTGCTCATGTTCGCTCCGGGGAAAACTTATAGCACTGAAACTGCTGACACCTTCACTTCCTGTGCCTCCAAATACATAACAGCAATTAAACAATGCCTCAATTGGTCTTACCTCTGACACTTCTCACAGGTTTCCTTCCATTCTCAGCTTAACCAAGCATGCAGTCAAATTTAAACAATCACATAACTCATAATTTCTCTTCCACAGCCTTTTTATGCAGAGCTGAACATTCACTGATTTTCAGGAAAGTTCCTAAGTAAGAGGTCAGAAACCTTTATGATTCAGTGAAATCAAATTTGTCAATAGCCACAAGAGCAACATTTTACTAAAGATAACTTATAGAACAGACATTTTGTTATTATATTTTGATTTGGAAAAAATAAATAAATAAAAAAAAACTTTTCCATAAAAGAAAATGGAAAAATATTTTTAAAAAAACAACAACTCTTGCACCATGCATGTTATCCTCGGGCAGAAATTACATGACGATTCACCTCAAACTAATTTCAAGATGATTATGGGTTCTTTGTCATTTGTGGCCAAAACGTTTAATAGCGCCTGAAAGTAGGTGAGCCACAATAGTAAAAATAAAAAGGTGTAATGTACAAAAAAAGTGTTCAATATTTAAAATGCTTGTCTATATTAACGATGTACAAAAAAAAATCGACATCGAGTTTTCTGACAGAGATCTGTGCCTTAGAGTCATTTTGGAAAAGAATAAGCCCAAAAGTAATATGTAGCCACTCTATAAAATATTTAAACCAAATAACCTTAAGTTAGATTTCAATTTGAATGGACTTTATCTGGTTAGATTAATATTAACTAAAAAATATATATAAATATTTAAGGTATTTGAACCATAAAACACGTGTTGTTCAAAAGGTGTATGAGATATGGCAGTTTGATCGGTTTGGTACAAGAGGTTCTGCAGCTATAAGCTATTTTTGAACTGCTAGATGGAATTAAGAAAAAAAAAAATCAAAAAAACAACTGAGATCATTTTGAGCCCAAACTAATATATAGGAGCAGTGGCAATGATTACGATGACATTTCTCAAAAAACAAATTTACCGAATGACTCATCCAATGAATTTGGTTGTCAATGAGCATCTGCTGTGAGTAAAGCTAATTATTTTTATAGGTTTGCTGCAGGCGGTTTAATACAGAGGTGCAGCCTCTCCTTAAGTGCTTCATTAATGTTTAACAGAGTTAATTTTTAGTGACCATATTTCATTCTTTTTCAGACTCTGACTAGTTAAGTTCCCTGAATTTAGAGCACATATTCATGTTGACGCAAGTTTTTAAAGCATGTTGATGGTTTACAAACCTGCATTGATGGATTGATGGGTGAATCGATCAAACCTAAGGCTATTGCTTTCTTTAAAAGGTATCTATCTACAATAGCAACCTGACTGCATCATAGGTTGGTATGTTTTGGGCGTTGGAGCCCTCGCAGGGGCTGTGCTGTTTTGATGTTTTGTTTTGATGAAGGCTGGGAGAGACAAGACTTGCTTCTGTTATTAAGTAATATTCCATAATGCATTTTCACAGCCTTCTGTGATGGTATAACTCACTTCTTGTTTGAAGAGGTTCTGTCTGTTCTTGAGTGAACGCAGCTTTATCTGCCTCTCCTCATGCTCCAGCTCAACATCAGGGAGTTGGAAATAGGTGATGAGGTCATTGAGTGTTTGGAGCACCTCCTCGACAGGCAAGGCTACAAGGGTCCTGTTCTTAACGCTGAGGCAATCAAGGTCTCTGCGACAGATAGACAGAAGCAAGACACATAATTACAACAATTCCCACTGAGAATTACGATCATTTATTGCTTTACAATTGCCCAATGAATCATAAAGGCAATAAAAGTACACCTTTTGGGTAGCTGTGCAGACAGGCAGTGATGACTAGCAGTGTTTAACCCACAAGTTCATTCATGTTGAATAACTGATTTCCGCTGACCTGCTAAAAATAGATTCTGTCGTATGCGTGGGAGGGATAAAGGGGGAGATGTATGTGTCATAGCTGCAGGAGGGAGGTTGACACCTCCTCACATGTTGACACGACAGGGACCCAGAGGGATGTCGTGGATGGCTGCGATAACAAATTAAAAATAGAGTCCAGTCGTAGTGGTCCTTTCTCAAAGCTGGCCTCCGTCCCTGCTGAAATAGTTGCCATTTACAAGCACCAGGCAGGTCCACTGAGCAAGCTGCCTGTAGGATGGGCTTCTCACTCAGTCAAAACTAACAGGCCTAGAGCATGGCTTTCCACTGGTGACATCACAATGTGTGACTATGTGAAAGACTGGGGGGCTTTGAGAGATCAATGTTCTGGCTTCAGCTATAATCTCTGTAACATGGTGCCACAAGGGAGTGAGCTGTATTGTCATATCAGTTGTGCTCCTTTATCATCAGCAAGTGTTTAAGTTACCTGAATGCTTTGGGTTTTTTTTAGGTAACTGTCTCAAGAGATCTCTAATTTGTTTTAAGTGGATAATTTGGTTTAATGGGTAATTTGCACATCCACAACCTTCCTCGTATAGGTGAGCAATGTTTTGCATACCTGATGAATCTGTTAAAGAGCAGCGTTGTGTTGCGGATGATTCTTGCAGCTCGAGACTCTTCGTGTTGACAGCGCTGCAGGGTTAACCCATCATCCATATGACCCTCAGAGTGAAGACAAGCCTTGAGGGAAAAGCGGATGATTGGATGATTCAAGAGAAAGATTTGAGTACCATTAGCCAGCATTAAAAGACACTGACAAGAACATTGCTGAAAATAAGGGGTGGTCCGATTGGCACAACCATTACTGAATGCACAATGCTTTGGTAAGCTAATCTAAACCATATATTTTTTCTACATTTTGTCACATTACAACAGACTTCAAAGCATTTTAAAAGGATTTTAGGTGAGAAGCAAAGCTGTGTTTTTAGGAAAAAGGTTTCACTAAGTGTAGAGTGCATTTGTGCCAGACCTCTTTACTCTAACACCCCTAAATAACATTCGCTGCAATCAAATGAGAGATTTATAGCGGTGTTAGATTATAATACAATTTTCAAAATGTATAATAATTTTGTTAGGAGCAAAACCAAAAAAAAAACATTTTCAGATTTAATAGAACTAGGATAAAACCCAGTGACCAATCATCCTACTTACTGAGCTCATTTTACCTGGACTAATCAGCCACTCCAAGGAATCTTATCCATCATTTTTGTTTGTTTATGTTTATGCTTGTGTATGTCAATGCTCACTCTTCTCTTGAGGGGCCCAAGTCGAGTTGATTTGACATCAGGCGCCTGATAGGACAGCCACAGACCTGTTGCTACATGCATGATGAAGCAGAGTGAGTCTCCATATTTGATCTCTGCCACCCCCATGCCCTCAATGTCCCGCTTGGGGCTCTGCTCCAGCTTCTCCTGTGCAGGTTCAGGGGGGAATGAATAAAGCAGTCATTGCATAAAAACACAACAAGCAAATCAAATCAAACAGCCACATAACTCTACTTCATATGGGCTTAATGGTTCAAACGATCACAGTCTGAGGAGCTGACCTGCTGCATGATCTCATTGGGGTTATATTCAGGGAAAACATTATTGAAACAGTCTCTAATTTCTAAGGTAGTTTTGTTGCATTAGAGAGAATATCAACCACAAAATCTCTCACGTCTTAGGTTCAGACATGATTTGTTAAAACCCAGTAATACAAATCAAAGAACACAACATAGGACCTGTATTTGCTGTGGTAGGTTTATGAAAATGTACCTCTATGTGTATGTACTTACCTTTGATGCTCTAAAGCAGAAGGCTGTAGAAATGGTGTCCGACCTCTCCCGGTCCTGCAGCACCAACCCCCTGTCCTCAGTCAAGGCAAGGTAGTGACCTGTTGTTAGGTGACGTAGTCGAAACGGTTGCCCCCAGCGGATGTGGCTTCCACTCCAACTGCAAATGACAGAGAAATTCATGAGAACTGGTGGCATTGCTGAAGAGTTCATACAGCTGACATTTATTAACATTTTGCAACACTACAACCTCAAACAATAATGAAATTGTTGTGAATTTTGGGTGACAGATGAACACAAAGTGGTTCAAAAGTGCAAAGTAGAAGGAAATTGATACAACATGTTTTACAAACAAATTTGAAAATGTGGTAATTATGGTATGACTTTTGGATTTACCTCATTCATCCTGATAATCTTAAAGGAATTCTAGTGCAACCAGCTATTTTCAGAACTCCCCTAATTATTAAACACAATTGACTTGTGCTATTTATTTTCAGTAAAATGAAGAACTCAGAAGTTTGTTAGAAAGCATTACTGCACAAACAGTATCATGATGGCCAGGCAAGCACAGCTTTAATTAAATAAGCTTGGAAGCCCTGCAGGGATCTATAGCTCAGGTAGGAGAATGTAATGACAAGACTTCCTTCAAACATCCCAAAAACATCTCCAAATTTTGTCCATTGCTTTCTTTACCTGATGCAGAAAAACAATAAGTTAAACAGGGTCATAATTTTTTTTTTTAAAAAGTGATCATTTGTGACAGGAAATTAGATTTGGTGCAAAATGTTAAGGAAAGCATTGAGATTACGGAGACAGAATAAGACATACAAAATTGCAGACAGAAAGGGGGGAAACTACAAACCGATGTGAGACAAATACATTTTAAGAAACACAGAAGGTGGAGAAAGACATGAGGGAATTATTTCCAACCTGATTCGTAGTGGTTCCAACCTCCACAAGGACCTCGCCTTTGCACCTGCTTTGCCCGTCTCATAGTTGACTATCCTGGGAAAGCCAGAGAAGCAGAAATGTTTGGTTTGACTGTGGATGCCACCGTCAAGGTCATTCATCCCAGCTCTGAAGAATGCCACCTCTTGTGCAACCCTCATCCATCACCCTGATTTCTAGAGATGTCTGGCTCAAACGCATAAACACACCCCACCACATGGGGTGCATTCACTCTTTTTGACACTGGGACACCATCCTTCAAACAGACACGTGTGCCCTGATAACCCACAGCGACACTGTCTATCAGCGATATATGGGTGACTGAGCTCAAAGATAAAAGAAAACACTCATCACCCTGTGGTGTCGGCTCGCAGTGGGTTTGATCTGGCTCGAAAACATAAAATATGTCTTAAAGGAAAGCTGTTTCTGCTAAATTTCAAGGACAACACTCGGAGAAAAGCCAACGCTTAAAATGAATTATCCAATACCGCCTCCATGTTTGCCATGCTCTGTTCTAAAAATAGACACTGTGTGTGTCTGTGTGTCCAATAGGGAGAAGCACATCTCCCAGCACCTTGTTGAGTGTGTGCATGGGCCATGTCTGTAGTTATGACCCACTCATGTCCTGCTGGGTTTTTTTATTCACTCTTCCTTCTTTCTGTTTTAATTCTGCCATCTTTTGCTCCTGCAGATGTCAAAGTGCTCATGCTGGTCAGAGCGATTTTAATAAAGTGTGATGAAACCAAAGGCAATAGCTAATTCTGAGCTCATGTGTGCCGTTTTGTCAGTGTTTCACACCTCTGCTGTTCTTCACTCTGGTCTGATCCTGGGATGCTCACCACCTCGTCATGACCGTGGAATAGACGCATCACATGGCCACCCAACAGGTAGCCTATTCAAGACAGAGGAGCAGAGGGGGACTTAAAAAATGGTCTTTGCTGCTGCTAGCCTGATATAGAATGACGGTATGAATTAAAAGAACATTTTTTTTCCCAGCCTTTCGAAAACATTAATACCCCTTAAACGTTCTCCCCATTTTCTCATGGTACAACCACACACTACGTGCATTTCACATGGATTTTGTGAGACAGACCAAGACATACCAGTACATAATTATGAAGTGAAAAGATTTTTTTACAAGGTCTGTAGAGAGGTGAATATTCTCCGAACCACTTGGTAGAACTTTACTAGCTTCCTACAAATTAGACGGAAATTTTTGCCAATTCTTATTTCCAAAAGAGGTTAATTTCAATCAAATTAAACGAAGAAGTCAAGTAACTAATTAATTAATAAGCTGCCATTTTCTTAAAAAACTGTTTTTCCTGTACCGAGAGGGTCACATAACATGAACGGCTAAGGGCGAAGTTGAATTTAAAAATTGTAGCATCATATTTTATTTCTTTTCCAGCTGTTAGTACTGACTAAATAAACAGAAAAATGTGATTATTAAACTTAGACATATTTATAATATATAAAACTGAAACTTCTTAGGTTTATGAATTTAAAAAGAAACGTTAAACAGTAAATCCTCCATGAACAGTATTCACACATAACTTGGTGAAGACGGCCGCAAACATACTTGTTACTCTGTGTCAAAGAGGATAGAAACCCTAACATGGCTCTCTGCTGTCACAGCATCCAACAATAAGTGAGAGCGCCTCCGCTGTTCTGTCATCATTATATCTTGGCCTTTGACGCACTCTCACATCAGTTATTTTGGATTGAGAAGTTGACGCAGAAAGAACGATGTTACGGGTTTTTTTCCTGCTCTATGATCCCTCCGCCATCTTTGTTTCTGTACCGCAAAGACTTGTTCCTCTTAAGCATGACCAGCGCCCTCTGCTGGATTGCGCCTACAACACTGAAACAAGGTATGAGCGGAGGCTATTAAAGACTAGAACAAATTTTAATCTAATAAATCCTTAATCAGTTAATCGTAAATTGATAGGTTATTATTTCGTGGGATCAGAATAAAGTTGAAACATAAGTATGATTTTCATTTTCTTTTTTTTTTAACATTTTGAAACACCATTTATCTCTCCACAACCATGCAATACTTTTTTGTTTATGTACCATTAGAAATACCAGTAAAGTACATTGAATTGTAAAGTGGTAAAATGACAATATGTGAACTATTTCAAGGGGTATGAATATTTCCGAAAGACAATTCAATCATATAGCATTTACATGATCAGAGACAGGGCAGAAAATGTTAACTTTAATTGCATTTTTTTTTGTTGCAAGTAAATTTGAATTTTAAAGACAAGCTATTTCAAATTAATCTGGTAGTTATTATGTTCTGAGAATAACTTGATGAATAGAACATGAAAAGTCTCTACCTTCTTCTATGTTGCTACCAGAACAGATGGGGTGGACATTCCACAGAGTCTGCATGAAGGAAGCATCCACCTGGATGTTGCCATTGGAGATGGATAAGTGCTGCAGGAGAGACCACATGGAGGACTTAATCATTCATGCACACTAAAAAGATTTTAAATCCACACTCTCTTCAATATTAATGGAACAAAAACAGTGACTCAGATTCAGATGATGCCATATGTTTAGCACAGTTAAATTGAACTCACAAAATTAATAAACAACACTTTATAATTGAAGTACTGATGAAATCATAAAGCTAACTAACAGACATTTTCTATTTTTGGACATTGTTGTTTCCAGGAGGATATTAATAATTACATAAATGTCTTAAGCAAAGTCTTTAAAAAATATACATTTTGAGACATCTGTGTCTTTATAATCCTTGCTCCCTGAAGTGTCTTCACAGCCCTTGGGCATTTCCTGTCTCCATATATTATAATATGCTTGACAGCTGGGACAGATGACCAGATTGACGTTGGTGACTGTAAGGCGACAGAGGTCTTCTGTCTCTGAGCACGTCACAGTTGGGGGTTGCAAATGTTGCCTGGAAGCGGTCAACAATTTCATGAATGACAAGAAACATGTTTTCCGGGTAAAGAACAGTGATACAGTAAGGCTGGACACATTTTAAAAGAAGCCCTTAGGTGGTTTCAGAGGTACAAAACCTCCAAATCATCAATGTGTTATGTCTAACAAAATCATAATCCTTTAAACTGCACACTATAAAAATTTACTTATTGTAGTCTACGCAAAATTGTAATTTCACTACTTTGGGGGAAAATTCCAGCAGGAAGGCGTGTGAAAAATGGACTGGGATTAAGCTGACATTTTGTGGCATTAGAGTAAGATGAGTCTGTACTTTTTGCATAGACCTAATGAACACAAATTCAGGTGAATGAGCTCAGAGTCTTTAAGGTTTAGATGACAAACTTTACACTTACAAGGTATCTCTCTGAGGACACACTGACCAGGATGAGGTCATCACCGATGCGCACTTTCTCTCCTTCTGACCTCTGTTTAGAAGCAGGATGGATCGTCCACCAGCAGGCTTCACCTACAACCCCAAACAGTTTTGAATCATAACTAATTAGATTCCATCAATATATCCATTTTTATATCTTCATAATCCATGCAAAGCCTCAGAGAGGAAATCGATGCCTGTCCAGTCATTGGATGAAAGGCAAGTTACACCTTGGACAGGTCACCATTCTTCTACAGGGCAACAAAGAGAAATTGTACACATACATGGGGAGAATACACACAGATATGTGCAGAAACCTAGGACCATTTGCCTTGAAACATGTCAAAAATTAATTTAAATTTCTCATTTTGATCCTTTTTTATTCCATGCATTTCCATAACTTGTGCATAGCTTTATTATTCACTAATGAAGCCTTCAAGTCTACTTTACTTGCCAAGTGGGGAGAGTAGTTGTTGTGATTGGGTGAAAATGGTTCTAGCATAAAGGGCTTTGAGTGGTGGTATGACTAGAAAAGTGATGTATATAAATTCATTCTATTTACCATTTGAAATGAATAATGAGCGAAACAGAGAAATATTTTCTTATTAGTTATTCATTGGTGTAAACTTAATCTAATGTAAAGACAATAAATCCTGAGGAAATATTACATTGTGTGAAGTCGGGTTTGCAGTACAAATATCTCAATATATAAAACTACATTCAATGCTGGTCCCATACCTTCCAAAAAACTGAAGTTCTTAATACAGATCTGCAGACTAAACTTTACAAAAAACAAAGCTCAGATTCAACCACACAATTCTGATCAGTGCACTTGAAGTACTGACGAGGCTGTAATGTGCTTTTGTTGTGAAAGTCTCCAATAAAAACAGCAGATAATTATGGATAAATACAAGATTGTTTTGAACTTCTGCTCAGGCATTTTGTCATCGCTAACAGTGCAACATGGTCACAGCCAGCAGAAAGGGGGACTAGTAAACATGTGAGTGCCATTGGCAACAGTCTTTTAATGTCACATTGGAACAACTGCTCATTAAAATAATGCACAGCACACAATGAACAGCAGCAGCAGGGGGAAAATGTTTGCAAGTATCATGATATGACAACAAGACCTTCAAATATACAGCCTAGATGTAATCATTGCTGACAACAGAAGCCCACTTTGAGTCTACAGCGTTCCCTGGGGAATAATAACTGGAATGTAAAAAAGCAGTTGCACAACTGAGTCATGAGCAAATAAGGAGGGAAAGATAAAGAGGTGGGCACTGAGACACCAGAGAGAAAATTACAGTGAAGTCACCAGACAGAGATAAAAACAAAGACAGTGAGGGAACAGCAGAGGTGGAAGTAAAAGTTCAAAAGAGGAGGATGAAAGGAAACCTCCTGTAAAGCTTTCGTTTTACCTGTTGAATCCTCCTGCAGGCCGACATCAAAGGACAGCTTATCTGTCTGGGACCTTGATGTCTTCAAACAGGCCAAGTACTGGTGGTCAACACACGTGTTAAGTCACAAAATATATCATGTCAAAGAAGTAATATTTAACAAAGAACTATTCTTGATAATGAAACTTAATGCTTTGTTCAAATATTTGTGTGGTGATTGATCTCTGACCATAGAGCTGAAGGAATGCCGCAAGAGGATGGCGTGTCCATACAGCAGAGTCTTGTGTCCTCCGCTGTGTGCCGCCTGTACACATCATTCAAAAATACAAACGCAAAACACAGTTCAAAACAAGCTCCAATAAAAGCGACCCTTATGGGGTTTTTTTCCCCTACAGTTGCTTTAATCTCCATCTGACCTCTGACATTGGTTGTTGACCTCAGCAAAGCTCTTCTCTCAAGCATGACCTCAGGCAGGGGGAACATATCTCACAGGGAAGTGTGTGATATCCCATCTCACCAATGAAGACATGCAATCTGACGCGCCCACAAGAAGATGGTGCTACTGGCTCCTGTATCCACACGAAAAACCGGATACGGGCTCATCTTTCCCGACTACAAACTCGTGGGAAGGATGCGCGTCTTTAGTCGGCCATTGATGCAATGTCAGTGTTAGCAAGGGAGGTTAGCACCATAGTTTTAGGTGTTGTAGGAGGGGGGGAAGTAAAATCTCTACTGGGAGAGATGCAAAAGGGATAAAGAGGAGGTTTTGTTGATTTTTTTTTTTTGGCCAGCAACCTCTATGTTACTCACCTTCCTTATGAGCCTCTAGGAAGCATTAAGGTAAGAAAGAGTGCCATTGTTAAAAGGGATTTTTTTGTTCAGCTTCGGCTTATTGCGTTTGTTAAGTACAGTGCCTTGCACAATTATTCACGCATCTCGAAATTTCCACATCTTACCACATTTAAAACACAAACTCAAGTGTGTCTTGTTGTGATTTTATGAAAACGTTCAACACAAAGTAGTGCTGCTGGTAGAATTGTAGCTTCTCTCTAACACTTGGGATGACAAATGTATTCACTCTACCGCTTCAGCCGCAGCTTGATTTGTGCTTGTTCCTAAAGTATTTTTCCACCCCGGCTGGAATTTAGAGAGATTTTAGAGAAGCTAGGAGGGATCATATGTAGCTCTTCCCTCAGTTCAATGTTCTTTGTCTGCATTCTAATCGAAGAATTACAATCCTATGATCCAAACCAGAATGTTAGCTCCTAGACCTCTAGTGAGAAACTGCTATGCGACATCTCACAGTACAACTCTAGTGTAACAGATTTTCTTTCTTCCTAATTAGACCAGACTCTGATCTTGTAAGTTGCTGTCCTCATTCTTGCAAAAATTGATAAAGGGATATTTGAGTGAAAATTACCAATCTCTAACTAAGATTAACAGTTTAGTTTTTCAAATAAAAAAAAACTGAACATGTAACTTTCGCTGGTATTTACAACATCTTATGATGATACCTCTAAAGAAAGACATGAGAAAACCTATTATTTTGGAAAACATTGCACATCTGTCTCAACACAAAATCCACAGAGTAAAACATGGCAGCACCATACTGTGAGAATTATTTTCTTCAACAGGGAAAAGGAAGCTGGACGGAGCTGATGGAAGGATGAATGGAGATAAAAACGGGAAAACAGTTTGGTACAGGGCTTAGATGTAGGGTTAGTTTTCAGCAAGAATTCTGTGCAGCCAGACAGAAATCACTATTCTCAGCAGCACGAAGGGATCTGGACATGCATAAAGGCAATAGAAGACCTGCTCTGGATACAATTGACAGAAATCAAATACTTTTATCTGGTCCCCCTACTCCTCTTTCTATTGCCATACTGGGCAATTGCCCATAGGGCAGTGGTGCAGAGGTGAAACCATGTGACCTGTGTACAGAGGCCTCAGTCCCCTATGCAGGTGGCAAAGGTTCGAATCATGACCTGTTGACCTTTGCTGATTGTCTTCCCCTTCTCTCACAACCCACTATCCACTCACTACCAAATAAAGGCCACCAGAGCCAAGAAAATAAAAAAAGAAATAAAATCAAGAAACAGCTTCTGCTGGTAGATTCAAAGCTGCAACTGGACCAAAATGCTGTTTTACAATGTACTGACAGAGTAGATTAATCCAAGTGCACAACACATATTTCTTATTTTTATTTTAAATCTAAATCATTTTCCTTCCACTTCACAACTATGGTTTATTTGTCAGTGTTGGTCTATCACATAAAATCCAAATAGAATACATTAAAGTTTGTACATGTAACATGGCAAAATGAGTAAAGGGATAATAATTTTGCAAGGCACTGTTTCTGGTCTTCAACTTATTTTAAAGTAAAGGGGACAAAGGGGGGAAAAAGCGGACTTGTTTTGCCAGTTTACAAAACACAGTCTTTGTCATGCCATCAAGAAATTGTTTTTGTAAAAATGGTAGAAAAAAGCCATATTTCACTATAATATGTAAAAATTAACACAAGCAAACACATCTGTTAAAAACAACTAAAGTGACATTCTGCAAATGTATGCTTCGCGAACATTTGACTGCTAACTCTGTAACATAATTGCCTTAGTTCTAATATGTTTTGTTTTTCCTTCTTCTCTTTCTTCTTCTCATCTCCACCTGCCTTGACTTGCTACTGGGAAAATAGTCAGCCTGTGACTTGATGCAGTTGTGCTACGCAGACTGCAGCACTGGTTTCCAGGCTACCTTTGTTCTGCTGCTTGCTCCCATTTGCCGGCTGAGGCACTGAGCTTAATGCAGTGAGGCACATCGAACTGCAATCACCCCAGCTAATAAATCGGGTTTTGATGTTGCTTTCAGTGCTGGCAGCAAGAAAGAATATCCCAAAAATCTTAACAACAAAAAAAAAAAAAAGAAAACACAAAACTTTTGGCTTAATGAACCAAACAGTGAAAGATGTTTGAACACATGTGAAACCTTTATTTCAGATTGACATTTAGAGATACAAAATCTTGGAGTGTTAAGCCTTAAGACAGTGAATGCGTGGATGCACTGCTGTGGCTTTTCTCTCTAAATGAGGGATGTGAATAGGACAGGAATTGAAAACCAGCACCCCCGGCCCCCTCCCAACAGGTCAGTCGGTTCTGGTTGTACTCTGCGATAAATTAGGGATGGCATGTACACCAGTTGTTGTGTGTTATTTTTCATTTTTTTTGCAGGGACCCAGTGTGTCTCATTGCCTCCTGGCTAAATCAGCCTGAACTACCTATTTGCTTCAGCCACTGCCTATTGATAATACCATCTGTTCAATTGAGTATTGATTTCTGAGCCTCAGTCGAGACATATTCAACCTCCATTTCCCATTTATTGTTGCTTCCTGTGGTGACATATCTGCAAAGGCAAAGAATCATGAAGAGGTAGGGGATATTGAAAATGGATAAATGTGAGCTAGGAAAATACACTAAAGTTGACATAGTGAAAATGGTCATTTCAAGGGGCTTGAAATGGCCACTGGATGTATAAACAACTTTAGATGTTTTTTGTGGCTTAAAACAAAAGCAATGGATAAACAGTAAGAAGAAATATCTGAGATGAGTACACGAAACCGACTAGATTTAATCAAACTAAAAGCCTTCAATAGAACACAAGACTAACCTAAATGAGACTGCCAAGTTTTTATGCTGCTAAGTCAAATGTGTAAATGAGGTAGAGTAGAGTGAGATTATATTCCAAGCATTGTTAAATAACACTAAACAAAGCTAAGTATAGAACTTGTTTAATTTTCCAGAAACATTAAGGTCAATTGCTTGGCAAGTATAATTCTTCTTTTGCTTTTTGGATTTTGTTTTTTTTTGGGGGGGTGGGGGGGGGGGGTGTAGTTGGGGATCTTAAGTAACTAAGCAAGAAAACAACTGTTGCTGCACACTGCTGGCCAGGTGGGGGAATAAGGTTTGATACTTTTACAGATGGCAAGCTAAGAGTTGTATGGAACTACTGCAGGCTCTTTTTAAGCTTTCTTTTTACTGAAGTTGGTCTTGTCTTTAATCTAATTTTGCCATTTAAATTACATTGTTTTCCTTGTGTGTGTCTATGTCTAATAGTCCTTGATTGATTTCAGCATTCCCCCTTCGAAATTTTATCATGGTCATCATTTGGTTAATCAGACTCATTCATTCATTTCTCACAAACTAGGAGACGTCAGTAACTTAGAAGGAGGTTATTTTTGACCCTGACGAAAGCATCTGTTTGATGAAACTAGGGAACTGAGTATCGCATGTGAAATACATGAGTGGGTATTTGATACAATTATTTCCAGCTATCCTCTCCAGCTACAGCCAACGCTCTCAAAAACACCAGCGAAAGAAATGGTCCTGACACGCATCACTCTGGCAGACAAACAGTCCCCCTGTGGCAAGAAACTCAATTCCTGGCATTTTCGTTTGTCTCTGAATTTAATGCAAGGGTCTCCAAAGTCAGTCCTCGAGGTTCAGCAACCTACATGTTTTAGTTCAACACACCTGAATCAAATGGTTGTTCATCAGTAGGCCTCAGTAGAAGTTGAGGAGGTAGTTGGACCATTTGAGCAGGATCTTCATGATTTAAGGTTTCTGGGTTTAGAAAGATCCTTAAAATCACCAACCATGCAGCATTAAAGAGGGAACATGAAAGCATGAAATTATGGAGCCTTTTTTTTTTACCACATCACTGGTGATAATTTTTTGGTTCATTATAGAAATAATTGTGCCAGCTGGGCTATTTGCATAATTTTATTTCATTTTATAGAGTTACTTTGATTAGAGGAAAATACTATGACAAAGGAAGGCTCATCCTGTGTAGTTTGATGTGCATTACTGAGCGTTGGTCTAATGCCAATCTAGTATTAGAGCCACACTAGTTAATCAGCTGTAGAAAAAAAACACTAAAGGTTCTGGGAAGTCAATATATAAACCCTATAAAACAATCTATTACAGACTGTGTACAAAAATCCATAAGAGAGCATCCATCACTTCCTAGAACTGGTTCATTTGTGTGATAAACTGTACTTCCAAACTATTTGTTAGTATTTAGTGGTGAAATGTGGTGCAGGAACCGCAGGGAATCAATGAGGTGGGAACAGATTGGTAAATTGACTACTATAATAAATACTATGATGTGCCATGCATGCACAAGGGATAAGAGGCTAATGGCATGATTGGTGAACATACCCATCGATCCGGGCCGCGTGTCTATCATGCACAGGATGAAGATTATACACAGAGAACAGAAGATAAACAGTGGAGAATTACACATTTGTCACTGCATGGCCAAACTAAAAGAAGTCTACTAATGCACTGTCATGGGCTCAGATTGATTTGTTGAATTACAACTTATGACATCCAAATGATATCGATTAAACATGCAGATTTCCTCTGCAGTTTTGTCCCTAAGTTGCTGGTCAAATCTAGTTCAAGATCACTTTTGTTGTCAATGGTATCCCCTCTATCCTTATCATTATTCATAGCAGCCTGACCTCTCAACACTCAGAGTGCCCAGACCAATATGATGGGCCGATTTGGCCTTTTAATTTCCTTATACTGACTGGACAAGCTAAGGATCTTGAACTTAACTCCTGCGCTCATTACAACTGCCTCTCCAAAGTGTGCAGTGTAGAACAAAGTGGGTCCTGTACTGCCTGAGATAAAAGACACATCCTATCCTGCTTTTTCATTTCAAGATGAAGGTTTCGCAAGGTCTTCATGACATGTCTGATATGATAACAGGAGTACACTACCATGACCCCTTTTCACAGCTCATTTCTAGAGCCTGTAAGTTTGCATGTCCTTTTAGGAGGCTGTGCACAAAGTGTTGCACCTTCTTCCTTTTCACCACAGCCCAACAGCAATATTTAGTGGCAACTCTTTGTATTTGAATTTTACACTATTTGTCACTTATGATATAGTTATTTTACTGGTACAAATTCTTTTAATTTTTTACTTCACTTGTATTGGTTTTTTATGTTAGTTGGGTACAAGACATACATAAGCGCCTTTTTCTCATTCCTGCAAACATGTGCTGTTATTGTATTTCTCCAATTAGTTGTGCAAACTAAATTAAGCTACCATTGCACTGATTACTTACTACTCCTTCCCCAGTTGTTGTGGGCACTGTTGGTCAGATGGTCAAAAAGAAAATGTTCTGGATTTTCCCTAACCAACAAAAAAGACAAATTTGGCTGTTTTGAAATATAACAAGTCATTGGAATTACTCACAATTATTCATTTAAATTAAAGGATCATTACTTATTACTCGCATTCATGCAGATACAGATAGCAAAAAGGAATTTTTAAATTACTTCCTTTTCAGAATGAAATGAGAAATGAACTACACCAAACTGTCAAATTTTCTTTCTGGGGAAAAAAAACAAACAAAAAAATACACTACATAGAGTAGACACAGTATTATTTCAGAACTTTAGCTGGGTTTAGAGAAACATAGAACCACAATTTTGAAGTAATAAAAATAAGTTTTTACTTCCCACCTTTCAGGTGAAATGAGTGCAGCATTAGTCTATGGTAGAAATAGAACCAAGAAAATTGTTACAGTGTTTTCTGCAAACCTAAACCGTCTCCCAAAAAACCTGAGGGCCCAAAACAAATACCATTCTTCCTTTATTTTTAAGGTTTTCAGTGGTTGACTTAAGCAACCCAAATTACTGTTTGAAAGAAAGAACCAGAGAAAAATGTTCATATTGTGTGCATTGTATGGATGGTTAATGGTAAGTATAATGGTGGAGATCAATGTGCTCTCACTCACGCCTTCACTGTTCTGTCCACTTTTAGCGAGCATTTCCTGTAGAGCCCGTACTGATAGGGATTGCTCCAGCACAAAGGTACAGATGCACAGGTCTGGGGGAACATACTGCAACAACAACAAACAGCACATGGTTAATAATTGCAACAGATTTATGTTGTCAGTAATGTTTATCTTTATTATTAATTGGATGATTGCTAGCGTGAGATCCTATCTTTACTCATTTAAAAATTTTAAATATTTTATTGCATCATCAAACAGACTTAATTTAGCAACATCATCAACAAAACAGTTTGGAAGATGTGAAAGGTAAATATCGAGAAATAACCAAAAACCCAGATTATCGTTATAATCAAAAATTCACGAGGGAACAAAATATTACAGAAACTTTTGGTTGTTAATCACGTCTTACTGTGGTTAGTGCATTAAAAGCGTTTTGCTTAACTTCCAGATGCTAAATGTTTTTTGCTAAGCCAGAAAAAGAAGGATGCAGTGATACTATGATTAGATTCCCACTCGTAAAATCACAGCTGACTGCTGCATTTTATCTCTTTCAAACAAAGTTAATTCTAAACGGGTGGGTGACATTCATTAAATTGCACATCACAGACATTAACCTTAGCTTCTCTCTGGTTGGTCAGTGTATAGCAGCTAAGTCTTAGACGAAGCACAGTTAAATATATTGGGGGGGAAATAAGGAAAATTGCATTCAAAAATCCAATTCAGGGCAGAACCAGATGGGACAGCTGATTCTCTGACAGAATGAGGAAGCTGCTGTGGGGACATTGAGGCTAAAAGATAAATGGTACTAACCTGAAAACTCTGGCTGCCTCCTCCCTCAGTTTTGAACTCGTTTTTAAGTAGATCATTCATGCAGGTCAATCTAACCTCATTTTATGCTAACTTTACACTCTTCATCACCCAGCTGTTTAAAATCTGAGATCATTTATTTTAACAGCACCTCTGTTTCATCTCATTAGCAAAATTATTTCTATTTGTTAAACTCAATTATAAAAAATATAATTTTTACTTTCTTATCCAATGGTTTTTATTTATTTTTTAGTGTTTGGTAGAAATGCAAATTAAATTGTATGACTAATTTTTGCAGACATTTCTTGTGGTCATTAAGTCAAACTAAGGTGTTTGGCCATAATGATTATTGTTATATTTCTAAAAAAAAAATGGGTAAACTTACCAGTCTGAGAACGCTGTCCCAATAATAATATACCATAATAAATCAAGTAATAAGTAGTCAGAGCACAAACTGAGGAAAAATATAAAAATCACTACTTTCTGAGAAAATAGTGACTTAATTGCTTTTGATGCTAAAACAACTGATACTTATCAGCTGACTGCAGCTGATAAGTAAGAAATCCCAAATCCTAAAAGTATCCAAAATTAGGAATATACATTTTGTAGATATTGATTGCCAAACTGAGATAGTGTCACATGTATAATAGTTAGTGGGCCTTCCTTCAGTGGTCATATTGAGTGTCTGACAGACAAGAGCAGCTGGTTGTAAATCACGTCCAAGCAGCTGTTCACAGACCAATTGATGCCACCATTTAAACAGTACGCTCTTTAAATCATCCCGGTTCTGTGCTCCATTAGCAGACTAGTTTACCCAGGAAAAGAAGTCACCCTATTGAATCATACACCTCTAAATGACACTCTTGGGCTGCTTTTTTTCAAACCACTGTCATTGCTCCCAAAACTGGGGTGATGCTTTTCATAAAACAGCAGGTAATGAAGACAAAGTGCCTGAAAGAGAGAATATCCATCATGCCTGTCAGGTGTAATTACCATCCAATATGGACTGAAAGCCTAACTTCCCTCTTAGGGACACACATACAGTTGGTGAGACATGAAGGAGAAAACATACAAAACTCTACTAGTTCATGGATCTTTGCCTTCATGCAAATTTAAATTAAACCCTTTAGCTTAGCCTCTTTTCTTTTATCTTGTCCCTCTTTTGTTTCTTTAATTTTTAACCTATCAGATGGTGCTACCTTTAACTGGCTTAATCTCAGAGACAAACAACCAGAGTGAAATGCTCTTTGAGGCATTATGTCCTCTACAGTTTTATAGTAAAGCATCAATGCTAAATGAGCAAAAGAAAGCTTGTGGTGATTTAAAAGGCAAGAACATAGACCATTAATAAAGTATTCTTATCTAATAAGAGGAACACTTGATTGTGGATGTGCGCCATAGTATGGATTCTGTACTGATAAATACATTAAAGTGGCAACCATGCCGTTTACAAAGTGAAACAATTATATTTACCTAATTACAAACCTGCAAATGCAATTTTAACAACAATAAAACAACAGGCAATTACAGCCAACGCTGCTTTGGAACAATTCCTCAAACATATCCCAGAGTGTAATTTCAGAGTTTTTTTTATCATCTTACAGCAGTCCCACAGAGATGTGATGCTGCAGCCGAACCTTTTTAGGAGAAACTCATCAGTGAGACTGCGGTCAATTTAAGCTGCTTTTTTTTTCCATTTGTTTTTTGCTTTGAGGAAGCAGTGGACTGCTGCTTTAAGCTTTTTAGCCTGGCTTCACTAATTGTCCGGTCCAAAATAAGAACATAATTCAGAAATGTCTTTGATCTAAATGGATGGATTCTTCCATGCGATCCACATTTTTACAGTTTGCTTTATGTGGCATTTGGTGGCTCCGTTAGTGTATGTGTGCATGGCCATAGGGTTTATTATGTAAATGCAATGAAAACAAATGTAATCAAATTAAGTTCATGACTCTGAGCAGAGCTGCCTCGCAGCAGTATCATGCATCTGGGTTCCACAGATGCATGATATTTTATTGAGATTCAAATGGCGCCAATTCTGGAGTCAGCCTACCTTCGCCTCAGATGTTGGCTCCAGGTAACATAGGCGATTGCCCAGCCCTTCAGCAGCCAGGCAGAACTTACGATTCTCCTTCTGGATGCAGGCCACACATTGGAGAACCACTTCATCATCCTGTCAAGACAAAACTGACTTCAGCTTGTGCCTCTGTGCTAACAAGAAGTTTGTTTGGCTGCGTGAATACGTGTGTGGGTGTCACATGCTGAGTGAATCCACGTCTACCCACACACATGCCAATTCTAGCTTTGTGATCATAGGAGATTCTTGTACAGAGTTGGTTTGTGAATAAAGGGGTTCTTCCCAACAGAAAAAAGAGCAAACAACAGTAAGCAGAAGCCAAAAGAGAACTCTAAAAATATTCTAACCAAATAGTGGTTGAATTGAATCCAAAATGTGCAGCATGACAAAAATATATACATTTCTGCAGAATGCAATTATGCCAGAAGGAAGTTGAACTTTTCCTAATAAATTGTTTCGATTAACTGAAGTCAAAGGTTGTAATCACCAACATTTAAGACAGTCTTTTTCTTTTCTTTAACAAGATTGCTACACTTTAGCATAGTGCTTGTAAGGTGTTGGATACTGACTGGGGATTCATCCTAAATCCTAACCCTTCATGCATAATATTTAATCATGAGAAAAGGCTCTTGGATAGGAAGCTTTTAACATCGCATGGCCATTATAGTATCTTAAACTGCCCTGTTAGCTGCCAATAAAGTATTCATAACTGTACCTTGTGGTGTTTACTTTGGTTGATGAAGAATATAAATTACAAAATAAAACAAGAAAGAATAACAAAAAACAAATTCTCACTGGGTTTCCCAGGTCTGAAAACAAACATCTGACGCCACTGCTGTGTAAAGACTTGACTGTATTTAAAGCATTGGGTTTGTAAATGCTGAAGTGGACACAGCTTCTCTTCAGTACAGCAGGGCAAGCAGAAATCTGCTGATATCGGCTGCAGTGGGACAGCGAAGGGGGGCTTCTGCACAATTGCCCGCTCCATTATTTAATGCAAGGAAATTGTGCTGAGATGGGTGCAGCAGCACCAGTGGTAGTAACAGCAGAGCTCCCCTTTATAGTGTTACATTGCAGCATGCTGCGTTTGCAGCACACAGTCAGAAATAGAGAAGACTGGTACTGGACAGAGCAATGAGATACAGCTCTGCAGATGTACAGTTTGAAGTTCACTTTGACAATCCTCAGGGTCATGACAACCACACTTAATGCACATGATGATGATAGATGATGATAGCAGATAGTAGATAGCAGATGATGTTTAAACAGAGTTTTGTTTCTGTTTTTTTTTCTTAGTAAATGGTTACTATCACACCATTCAGGATATAAATGATTCAAGGAGTCCAAACTCCTTTCTTCATTTTGGTCTTTGGTGCAATCTTTAAAAATTTAAAGAAACTATTAAAAACCAGAAAACAAGCACTCAAAAATACAATAATTAAAACTAATAAAATAAGAAATACAGAAAGTATAAGAAATTCGAACAATTGGCCTTGTGATTATTTAATTCACTTTTAACTGACTTTTTAAGCAATTGAGAATTACTCTTATTTTACTTATTTACTTATTAATTATTATTGCATGTAATTTTTTTACAGTTCTGATTTTAAGATATGTACCCACTGAATTTAGACTTCAGCTTTCACTTACTTTTATGTATTTGAAACTTTATTATTTTATCTTAATATACTTATTTTCATTTTTCTTGTTCCTTTTTTCTAGTTTTAAGATTATTCTAAAATTACTTTCTATTGTTTTAGATCTTAGTTTTATCAGCTCTTTCTTCAGCCAGGATATTTATGACATTTATAACACCCCACTCTAATCAGTCAATTTAAATGTGAAGTTATTTATACTTATAGTAATTAGAATTCTTTCAAACGTATGTCAATTTTTATACAAAATTAAATATAAACTGTAAAAAATTCTTTTTAAATCAGTCCCATATGAAAAACTTTGCCATTCGCTGTCTGGCTTGATAAACAGCTTGGAAATTAAAAAGCAACAAATATAGGTTCAAATTTAGTGCTGTTTCTGTTTTGAAATCCTTGATCACTTGGGAAAATTTAGTTAATTTGTTTACTATTTAACATCACAGCTGCATGTTTCCAAACTTAACGTTCTTAGTTTTGAAGCTTCCCTTCTTTTTCTGCACTTTTCCGCTGCCCTTGTTTGTCAAGAACACACTGGACAATAAGCTATCATGATCAAATAAATAGCCAATAAATAATTAATACAATTTTAAAGAAAAGACTGGAAGGACTTTTTATTGAACTATTGATTATGGACTGTGGAGGTTTGGGTTTATAGTTTGTGTTTTTATCCATACTGCAGATTTTACTGTACAATATATGCCGGAGGGAGACGATTCGCAAGAGCAAGCACTGACAACTGGAATTGATAGTGTCATTCATGGGTTTTATGGAAAAGGCTTTGGATGATGCTAACTTGCACAAATCAATATAAAAATGTTATTCAACTCAGATGTAGATTGAAATTAATAGCCCTTTATGGCAACCCAACACTTGGCTTGGATAGAACATACCATTAGTCTCATTGTTGGTAGAGAAAGCACCGGGCTGATTCGGCTCACAATAGGACAGTATTGATCCACTCATTGCCTTGCCGCCTGTCTGAGCACCAAGCAGCTCACACACAAACAGAATCACCTCTTTAATCAGAGAAGGCAACTCAAATGTCTTTGCTTCCATCTCATTCTTCCTACATTTAAGCCTTACTCACTCACCTCCTTTTGTACTTGACTTACACACACTGGGGACTCAGAGGACTCACTACTATCAATCATTCATAGACAGAGACATTAGGTTGTATGAAGGGTGATGTTCTCTCTAATTTCGAAATGGTCAATGGTGCAAGATCTGAGGAAAATTTAAATCTAAACATCTCTTTAATGTGTCTCTAAAGAAGACACTGTAAAGCTTGAGCATCAACAGAGCGACACAATGAGAAGAGCAGGTCCCAGAAAACTTTGCTCAAATTTACTCGGCCCTCCCATTTAAAATTTTACACATTTCTTTGACAAAAAATGGCTCAACATAAACGTGTTTAGAAAAGATCATGTATCTATCTTCTCTACCCCTACAGTTATTTAGACATGTACATTTGCAAATACTATGTTACGGCAGCCCGGTGAAAACAAAACCTGCTCTCAAGTACAAAACTAATATGTCTTCAAGATAGTGTTAAAGCGCTTGAATTTAATGTTTGTGTTGGGATTGCACCAGCTTTTTAATTTTGCAACTGCTTTAGTGCTTAGAAAGTAAATTTTACAACATTTATTATGTACAATACAAGGACGCAGTGCTGTGGCTATGAGTTTTTCTGTATATCTTAGAGACACCACAGTTGGTTAAAGCTGTAATCTAAGTTAAAAAAAAACAAACAAACAAAAACAAAAAACACTGAGCAGATTGCAACAGGTTTTAATAGTTACCATAAAAAATTAACAAGGTTTCTGTTGCTTTTTCACAATAAAATCACCAATTAAAGAGGTGACTGTAACTTTCAATCAATCAATCAAATTTTATTTATATAGCACATTTCAGCTGCAAGGCATTTCAAAGTGCTTTACATAATTAAAATAAAAACAGCATGTGAACCTGAATAAACAGTGAGAAAGAGAAAAAGATTAAAAAAACAGTGAGAAAGAGAAGTAAAAAGAAATAAAAAAAGAGAAATAAAAAAATAAAAAAGTAAAAACCTTTTACTTTTCCATTGCTCATCAAATGCACCATGCCGGTTGAAAGCAGAACAGATTGAATTTAAAGCAGGAATACTTCAACAAGCAATGAGAACAAAGCCTTTACTGTAACTGTAGTTACATAAAACAACTTCATGTAAATGTTTTCGTCTTTACATAAAGCAAAAGGAAACAACACATGTAGTCCTCCATCTCCAGCACCCTAAGTGAGTTAACTTTTAGCTAAATTTCTCAGTATGGTTTAACTTCTTGCCTACGTGTCAGATTTGCTGGACCAGTGGGAGTAAAGCTGAAGGTCTGATCACACTTGACAGGACAGCCAAAACAAAAGGAAAGGCGTTTTCCCTGAAGGAGTGGGATCTGTGTGTGTTTTGTCAAAGCAATCGCCACACCAGATGAACTCTGCACATCTTCTTTCGAACTTTCATTTAAGGAGCATTAAGCATACAGTGCTTTGAGAAAGACCCCTTCCCCCAGCAGATGTCTTCTGTTTTTGCTTTTTTTTTGTCATTCTTGTTGCAGATCATCAAATTGTCAGACAAAGATTGAATGCAACTGAAGTTTTTAAATTATGATTTATTTTATGAAGATAAAAATGCTATATCCAAACCATTGTGGTCCTATAGAAATGTAGTTTTGAGGCTTGTTATGGTAGGAATTAACATCAATTTATCCCTGTTTGGAAAATATAAATTTAAGTTCAGCAATCTCTGCACAGCCTGATTATTTTCAGACTTATAAAATAAAGAACGCTAACCATTTTGACAGAATGAAGTAGGCTAAAATATATCAGCAAGCAACAAATTTTTCTCTGATCTAAAGAAATTCAAGAACTTACTACAAACCAAATGACATCTGTCATTCTGGAGGCTGTGACTCCAGGGAAACACAGTAGCCGACCAAAATTACTCCAAGAGCTCATTGAGGACTCATCATCAGGGGGTAACAGAAGAACTCGTGACACATTATTGTTGCTGTTGTTAATATTAATACAGTTTATATCAGTTCAACAAAAATATTAAAGCTGCTGACTGTGTGATAATATGTTTTACATAATTCCATTGCATTTTAATCAAAACTTGATAATATTAACCATTTTATATTTGCATACAATTTTCATGAAACAAAAATTTCTTCTTATTATATCTGCATTCCTATCATAGTTAATGTCTCAGTAACAGTTATTGTTTGTTGCCAACATCTACACTACAGCAGCACTGTAAGTCATCATCAACTTCCCTATTTCACATAAAACAAGTATGTGTCAAGTCCCTTAAGACTGGAAAATAACTAGTTATAACTGCCGTTTTATATTTTGACCAAAAAAGAAATAATTACTTTCCTTTTTAAAAGAATACTTCTATAGCTCACTCAACTATGAATTAATGGTACTTTAGAACAGTTCCATTCTAAAGTGTTCACCTGCACATGATATGTAAATACCTAAAACATATCCACACAGAAACGTCGATTATACTCCCCATTAAGAGGAAATTGCTATTGCTAAGTATATCCCATCAAAGTAAAGACGTGTGGTGATAAAATCCAGACTTTCCTCCTGCAGCTGCAACAGCTTTCAGCTTCGCTCTTTGAGGTCAGATTTGCCCTGTCCTCTTTAGGTTGATGCAGTGCCAAAGAATCTGGTGAATCAACATCAAGCTGATCCAAGTGTTCCCTTGGGATGAGGCTCAAGGGTAAAGAGACATACAGAAGAAGGAGGAAGAAAAGAAAGGAACAAGTAAAGTGATGGAAAAAGCTCTCATCCACATGCACAGAAGAGCAGGAAACCACAGCACTTGCCTCCACTTGTCTTTGTCCCCATGTGGCACTGCTTTGCAGCGTAATGGGTAATAAGTCTTCATCATCACCTGGGGCATGCTACCTGTGAACACTACTTAGAAACTGGCTCAAATACAGAGACTTTGTACCAGGACAGATTGACACTACTGGGTGAGTACTACAGGATCCGCTGGGCACTGATATGCGCTCTTTATATACACACTCCTACAACTTTCTGGCGTATCACACATACATGCACACGCACATGTGTATGCGCGCACATATGCAATAGATAAATATCTGTTTTTCAGCCCCATTTTAAGTAATCTACTATTCATACGGTGGTAGAAGACTGGATTTTTTTTCAATACAGACACAGACTCTAATAAAATTCTAAATTCTTCATGAGAATTTAGAATTTACTGAATTATAAACTCACAAAAATTAATGTATTTCTTAACTGTACTTCATTAAAGTTTTAAACCATCCTTATTTTTTACAGTGCTTTTAAGGAGTAACACCTCTTTGTAATTTCTTAAAATTGTCAATGACTTTCTGAAGGTTATATGAAAGATTTTCTTTCAACAGTTTCTTCACTCCTTTTCAACTGACAATGACTAAAAACCAAGAAAAGTGGACAACAAAAAACAACCAAACCAACCAAACAAAGAATAACTGCATTATGTGCAGAATAAACTGTATCAGAAAACACTGAGTTCCAGAAATTACACTTGGCTTATCAGATGCTGGGAACTCATATTTAACAGGTTTAGTTTACAAAAGAGTATGTAAAACTTTGAGCATCTGTTATGGCACCATTCAGCATCTAAAAATAGAAAAGAAATTGGGTAGAAGGCCATTATTTTGAGAACCAGCCAAAGATTGCATGGTGAAACATGAAGCTAAACAGAGTTAAATACAGAGCAGTCCTGAAAGTCTGTTGGAAGCTGCAAAACTCAAAACCTCTGACTCTCCAGCAGGAAGTCAGCCATTCAGATCCAGCCAGCGGTGCATATGGAAGGCTTTCAATCAAAGCACATTTTTGTCTTCGATTAGCTAAGTTGAGATACAAGCTAAAGTCAAATTAAGGGTTTTTGTCAAAATGGAAACCTAAAAATCACAACCTATTCACTCAGCCTTAATTATCTTGAGCAATTGCAATTGCCAAAACATTCAGTCTGCTGATGTGCAAAGACAATAAAGGTATACCCCCAAAACTCAAACATATATTTGCAACAATAGGTGAATCAACTTTTCATATTTTTATTTATAAAACAAATTGTCTTCATGTTAATTAGATAACATTCCAAGAAAAACATAGGATAACATTAATGAAGCTTGATTAAAGATTAGAAACTGGGAATAAAAAAAGACTATAAGACCGTATGATTTGAAATGGAAATAAAAACATTAAAGAATGACTCACTTGACCTTGGACTTTTGCACGATACAACATATCTTTATGTAAACATATTTTATTAAAACAGTGATTGGCACAAACACATTTTTGCTCTTAGAAACTCAATATAAAGAGCTAACAAAATAAGACAATAAAGGTAAATTCATATTATGCTGCTACAGTATCAGAAGATAGTCCTGTCAGGCGAGATATGTTTGTTCCAGAATATTCTGGTACAGATTACTGGTTTACTGTTGGAGTGATTAATAGCCTTGTAGCCTATTGCGCTCACACGCTTTGGTGTGACAGCAGTGGAGATGGAAAGAGAAAGGGAACAAAAAAAAACTTTGGACCAGAGGAGGAAAGCTTTGTTCTCATGACTCAGTGTTGCTGTGTAAATGGGACTGCTAATGCTCTCATCTCGGGGCAAACTGCTGAACATGCTGCCCCCGGTGCAGCACAGAAGGAGAGAAGAAAGCTCACACACAGACAGACACATCAACAACATCACCAGGCCAAGAAAACACAGCAAATTAAAGTTGACACGAGGTGAAATTTTGGCTTCCTTTAAGGGCTTTCCAGAGGGTGACAGCCTTACATCCTGTTGCTGAGTGGCCTGGGAGCCAGGCTGAAGACACGCAATGTATGCAGATTCAGCCCATACTTGCTCTAGGAGGTTTTACTATGTGGAGAAATTGGTTTTATTCATTTCTAAACTTTGTGCTTCAGATCTAATGCTGTGATATGCAACATCAGTTCAGGATTCTAGCTCACATTTCTAAGCCCATAACAGCAAGAGAGCATGGACCGGCTCAAAATGCTTCTTACACAGGGCTCATCTTGAATTTCAAGAAGTTAATGAAAACATACTCTCATATCACCATGGGATAATTTAAAATGAGGCAGTTCAACAGTCCTGTGTATATTTGATTTTCTAAAGCTGTTTCGGAGTGTGTAGGTGTGTATATGAAAGTTGTCTGGCACATATTGTGCCTCAGACCCGGGTACTCTAATCACAGTGGGCAACGTAATTACCCAATCACAATACACCCAGACTATACAGCTGTGAACAGCAGTAACCATATGGACCCAGGCAATCCATCTTCCAGATTAGA
Source organism: Micropoecilia bifurca (assembly GCA_903067075.1). NCBI lineage: Eukaryota > Metazoa > Chordata > Actinopteri > Cyprinodontiformes > Poeciliidae > Micropoecilia > Micropoecilia bifurca. The sequence goes on from CAEGAF010132013.1 coordinate 60,702, forward strand.
CAGGTATGGCGATCTCTGTGAAACAAATAGCCTAAGGTGATGCAGCCAAGTCTTGCATGTCATCCAATGTTTTTTCAGTTGATTTTGGTTTTTGTTTTACACTCTGCAGATACTGTAAAACAAGTCAGTGTGAAGTGAATGGGCTCTGCATATAACAGGTCATCTGAGGAGAAAGGTTGTACGGTGTTGAATTGAGCCCTGCAGACTGATTATGACATGCCTTTAGTCTGGAGGTATAAAGGCTGAATTTCTTAGCAGGGAGGTAGTAAAATGTTTTGGGGGGGGTTTACACCGTACAGCAGTATTCTGCCTTTCTTGGCCATGGCTTTAAATGAATGCCAAAGTAAGTACTTAATTCCCTTATTTCCTGCTTTTGGGCTCCTATAAATCCTACACTTAGATAAGATATTCTAGGGCAAAATTGGTTAAAAATCAGAGGGTCCACTAATATTCCTAAGCTTATTGCAGATGTGGCCAAACGGTAAAAGAGACTGTAAGCCGTCGGCTTGGTTAATTGGCAAATCTCACAACTTCCATAAAACTAACAGATGTTAAAATCATTTTTAAAAAATGAATGAATGTTTTTCCAAACAGATATTGCAAAAGAAAATAGGTGGAGTGCTACGAATGTCATCTATGCAGTATTGTTGGTGAACTCTGTAGAAGTAAACAAGAAGAAACTGACAGATGTTTTCTCACAAACAGTAAAAAGAAACTTTACATCTCCATCCAGGAAAACTAACAATTTCAATCTTGAGTGATTACAATCAAATCTGATGGATAAGGACTCAACAGTCCTGAGCATTGATTCAGCCAGAATAAATGCTCCAGGTGTTTCCAGCAACTCATTGTCTGACTCAAGTACAGTTGCCTTTAGGCTTCAACAGCACATACTTAAGAATAACACAGGACATTAAGATGTTTGCAATGTTCCCAGAAGGTTCAAGTTGAGGCAATACTGTTACCATGGGATAGAGGTTGCTATGTTATCGCACTCTCTCACTGACTGGGGGACAAAATGTTACAGCACCACAGTAGACCCTAGAGAACAAAAAGAGCAAACTATTTCCCTTGTCCACTAGTTCTGTTCACAAAATGCAGCCTCACTTTCTGAGTGAATTTGTTGTAGCACAGCATAGGAAGGTATGGAGAGGCTGCTTCTACCTCCCAGATCAGCAAGGTGCTGTCTTTTTAGTGGCTGATCCTCAATGGAGGTAAAAAAGAGACAACAGCACTAATAGGTACAGCCTTGTAGCCTTTCAGAGCGTGGAAGTCAAGCTTGTTTTTTATTTTTACACACTTCTCAACTGTATGACGGTAGAGGAAGTCCCAAGTGGTACAGGAACAGAAATTATCTTTTGTTTTAGGTCAAGGAAGTGAAGGAACTAGTTATATGGCCTAGAATGTCAATGTGAGGTATGGGGGCCATTGATTTAGCCAATTTACACAGCTTGTTTAGCCTAGATTTTGACTCAAACTTCCAATGTTTCCATTGGATTTAAGTAAAAATATACCAAGAAGAGCATACATCGTAGATAGTGCTGTGGAGGCAGCCTCAGTACTTCACTCTTTTATACTTTGCATGTTTTTGTCTTTATTCCACTCTTTGCCACTATTATTTGGTCACTCTCACTTTCTCTGCATACTACATGCACAAAGGAGCATTATAGGATCTCCTTCCTCTGCTAGACTCACTGCTAACGAACACGGTAAATGTTTTAATCCTTGCCTTTACTGTAAATTAATATTATTCATTTAGTTTGTTTTTTTATATATATTTTTATCTGAGTGTGAATCTAAAAGTCTTGTTTTTCTTTAATTTTGCTACTGTAATACTTGAATTTCCCCAATGTGAGACAATAAAAGGCATTTTTTTACTCAGTTCTATTTCAGAGAGGAACTCCTAAGCATCAGTCAGTCTTCTCTGGGCATCTTTTTACCATTTTTCATCAAGCCTAACTTCACTGATGCCTTGGTTAGTGGAGTTGCAGCTCTCTATAGGACGTAGAGGAGAGACGTAAACATGGTACAAAAAGGTGTGCCTGGCTGTGAAGCTTCGGCATTAGCATCAATCTACCTGGCTAATGTCCGCTCCCTTGCTAACAAAACGGACAAACTCAGACTTCCATCAAATCTGCTGCCCTCTGTTTCACCACAATTTGGCTCAGTGAGGGCAGCCGGTACTGTGATACCAGGCTTCCAGCTGTTTCAAGCAGACTACAGCACAGAGCTCCTGGGGAAAGAGCAGTGACATGAAATCTGCTTTAACATAAATGAAGGTTGATGTTCTGATGTTGCTGTGTTGCAGAAGACATGAATTCTCCTTGTCTGTTTTTGCTGGTGTTTACATCCCACCTCCATCCTGCACATCAGAAGCTGAAATAAAGCTTACTAAGCTGAAAAAAGATGTGGGGGGAAAAAAACATCCATACTTTTCACCATTCGTTTTCTTTTTTTTTGTCATTTTAGCAGCACAACCCTCCAATCAACCTCTTAAATACAGAGAGCATATTAGGTGTTCCACAAGGGATAAAAATGTTGGACTATTGTTACACAGCTTTAAAAGATGCATATCACAATGTCACCTGGGCCACTTTGGGACTTTCTGATCAATGCCTGCTTCATCTCAATCTTGCCAATAGGCAGAAATTGGGAGTGGGTATAAACCAAAACCTTTTGCACGTACAATAGTAAACCAGGGTTCTTTTCACATCTGAGGAAGATACATAAGATCCTTACTGCAGTGGGGATAGTGGCCAGGAACAAATCAAGGATATCAGAGTAATTAAGTGATGTTGCAGTTCGTCAGTGGAACCATCCATGGAATTCCTGAAGTTAGTAAGCATCTGATCAAGGACCACTGAGTCTGCATAAAAACTTGATTGGGCTGTCCACTAGTGGCCAGAACCACCTGGAGCTTAACCCACTCAAACCAATGAAGATGAAGGTGGGTAGGCATGTTTGGTATTAACTTAGGTGTCACAAAGAATAGAGCCATGAAAAGTGGAAATATTAAGTCAAAATCGTATTTGACCAGGGACACTCATATGAGAAATGTCTGGAAAAACCAAGAGGTTGTGTAAAAAAGACTCAAAGAAATCTTCCAGGAAAATTGTTCACCATAAAAAAATCAACACTCTTGACTATGATTTGGCATACTTGCATAGAGAAAGCCATTGAAAACCTCCTGAGGGACATTTGAAGAGTCAGATCCGTAGTAAAACTGCGATAGTGACACTTCTCTAAGTTGAAAGAGACCACAAGTAAGAATGTGGAAAAACTGAAATGCTGCAGCGATGCACAGCCTCTGCTCAGTCTGTCACCTGCAGAGGTAGGTACAAACAAAACAGTAAAAAAAAAAGCTCCAAAGAAGCACTGCAGAGCTTCGAGAAAAAGTACAAGAAAAGCTACATTTCTTGTTGTTGATGACTGAAAATGCATGGAACTTAATCTATTTGCAAGCATGCGTATTACCGATTATCTCTGCCGCAAATGCAACAACCATGAATTTCTTGGCCTGCATGCTGCTGAGTGCATTTTCTCATAATACACTGTTGACTCTGCAGCAATAAACCCAATAAAGAGTGTGAAAAAGTCCTCTTGTCACTGCTGCCGTGGTGCAATCTTGAATCTTTTATGAGCAATGCCACCAATATCAGATAAGAACACATGTTTAGAGACAAACAGGAAAGTAACTTGTGATCAGACACATTCTAATAATGTGAAAGTCCCATAAAATTACACATTTACACGTCATTAGCCAATTCATTTCAAATCATTCATGACAATCGCTAAAGTCGCTAGTGCGATTAAGAGAAATCCATCCAAAGTTGGCACTCAAGCATTAAAATTCTGACTTTTGTGGTTTATAAAAGACTCCAAAGTCACTAAACTTCCTTCTGCAAATGCGCCTGAACAGCAGCAGATTAAAGCAGTAAACGCTCGTCTAAGTGGTTTATTAGAGGCACAGCGGGGAGATAGAACATTGGACATAATTGCAGCACATACCAGAGCTGCTTTATGTAGGAGGGAAATGATTCACATGCACTACCAAGAGCAGTGTTTTTAATGATTCTTATGCACTGTAAAATCCTACAAGCGCTGGCACTGTTTCTGTAGTAACAGGGATGTCAGTTGCATAAGTGGCGCAAGCCTAAATGAACTGCATGTCATTTGAGAAATAACCCGACTTCTGTTAATTTGACTTCCCTGTTTTCATGCATTCCAGTCAATATCACTAATTGTTTATTTAACCTTCTGTTTTATGCATCTTCTAAATCAGATGAGCAAATCAGCCTTTTTGAGTGTACACCTATTTTTGTTCCTTGCTATTGTCTAAGTGTCAAGGCCTGCAGACGCATTCTGTTTATCTTCTAGTAATATTAAATGGAAGTATGTGCCAGCTTAAGTAAGTTTCATAACTAATTCTGTTAAGGGTGTTTATATTTATTTAAAGAATTTTTCCAAAACTGGTCTTGGCAAAAGTTTCCTTAACAATAGTTTGTCCAAACTGTTATCTTGATTTATTATTTGTCTTTTTATGTTTTGTCTTCTCTGAATCTATTTTCAAGTTAATAACTCTGGCCATTCTAGATCATTAGAAAACTGTATTTTTGTATTCCATAATCTGTCTCTGTTCAACATGCACGTACACAGCTTGTTTCCTAAAGCTGACACTGAAACTTCAAACTGAAAATATCACAAACACATTAGTCAGCACAGTCATACATAGTCCCCCTGACATTAAAATTAAAAACATAAATGGCAGCAATCCTAGAGATCCCAGAGTACAAAAAAATGCTCTCTGTGAGAACTTTTTTTTTTACATGGCCTTATCAAATATTCATTACCTAAAACACCCGATTAGTCAGGCCTGTTTACTGCATGCCACCAACATTACGAAGGAAATTTCTTCATTTAGTGGTGCAATCAATAGCTCATTATAGGAGCTTTACACAGGATTGTGTTGAGGCAGATCTGCTGGCTTAATTCCCCACTACATCACAGGCCTATCTGATCTGTCCATCTTCATCACACAACAACACTTCAATTCACAAAAGCTGCAAGCCCATAGGAACACACACACATACACCCACACCCCCGGGACACACATTTCTGCAAACTGAGCTTTTGAAATTGCAATTTTCAGAACTGTGAATAAGTATCAGTTTCAGCCAATAAAAACCAAATAAGAAAAATCTACACTGCAATTAGAGACTCTCACGCAGCCCAGAAGAAAAGTGTTTTTAGTATTTCAGGAAAGGCTTCTGTCATATCGTACACCTTCAAGAGCATTTTAAACAGCGGTTCAGGGATTAGAGGTCTGGAGTATGACAATCCATTTTCTTCATATTCACCAAACCTTATAGGGTTTTTCAATGAGTTTAGATCTGAGGACCAGGACAGCCGCATGTGAAGGTTACTTTTGTGGCTGGTAAATGATTTCTGTTATAATTTGGTCGCATTTTATGGATCATTATCCCGATAAAAGACCCAGTGACAACTGATTTTCAGTTGTTCATCATTGTTCAAGATCAAATCTCTTCCAAGGAGTTCCTGATGCCTTAGACTCTAAGGTCCCAGAGCATTTGAAACAGAAACAGATGCACAGCATCACAGACACTCCATGGTACATAACAATGGGACATTGTTTCATGTCATCCTTTGTTTCATGTCAGTCCCACATGAACTGTTTTATCACACAATAAAGCCTAGAAAATCATGGATTATTAACTGGGGATTCCTAGAAACTCAGATCAACTCAAATAGAAAGTATAAATAAAAAATGCTTCAGTTATGTTTATTTTAAGATGATTGTTGGGGGTCCTAGTAATTATCATAATCTGTCTTCAGCACATTCTCTACGTCTATATTGGCCTGTATCTGCTTCAGTACTTGAAAGAAACAAAAAATCAGAACAAGGTACACAAACAAATTAAATAAAGGCAAATGCAGAAAAGCAAATATAGAAAAGCAAGTGAAGATCAATGGAAGAGCAGAACAGAGACACTAAGCCAAGATGTACACAACTCTGCATTTTAGGCCAAGGCTTCATCTGAAATTAACGCTTCATGGTTCTTCCGCTTGCCGTCTTTCTTCTGAAGCAGCTTGTGATGGCTCATTGCATTATTCCTCTGTGGTGCTGCATTGACAATCATCGCCTGGATGCAAAGTGAGGTCTGTGCCTTCACATAAACAAGCCTTGCACTGCCACAGTGCATTAGTCACAGCCCTAGTCTGGCCTTTTCAAAGTCGCTACACCCACTCAAACTGCTAATAGATCCCCAGAATTTGATATTCGCCTAGCAGGGATCCTCACGATGGAGAGGCTGTTCATGTGCATCGGTGTATGTACGTCATATTTTACCTTTGCATATAATAAGAAAAATAACAATAGGTATGAAAAACCTTCCGTTATTATGATTTTAAATTAAATGGAAAGATAAGTAAATTGGGAGCAAAAGTTTGTCTTAAATTCGTATTTTCTGCTCTGGAAAAAGCAATTCATTTGGAAAAGTCCCCTTATGTAATGAGCACCCGGAGCAATGCAACTGTAGGGTAATATTTTATTCACTCTACTGCTTGTTATGAAGCCATTGCTGATGGAGATGAACCATCTGAGGGCTTTGCAGACAGGACAAAACAGAATTTAAAGGCTTATTAGACGCTCCCTCTGAAATTAGAGAGCTGTTTGTGGGAGAAGCTACTCGTATCTCCAGCCTCACAAACTGCATCGTTCCTCATCCCGCAACATCAAATTACCCACGGCTGAGAAATATCGCTGCTCTTTTTTTTCTGCTCTCTCCTCTTCCCACCTTTCCTCCCACTGAGCTGGGTTTATAGGCAGCGGTCCGCTAGGGGTAATTTCTGCTTCCACTCCAGGGAAATTACTTTGTGTTGTTAGAGAAAAGACAGTTTGAAAACTCCTTCTTCACATTCCCCAATTCCAATAATGGTAAACATTTTAATATTAGCTACATGTCCACAAAATGTAAAGGCAAGATGTGTCTCCATGCATTTGTTGAAGCCATGGTTAAAGCCATGGACTTAAGCCATGGACTTAAGCCATGGTTAAAGGAATGACTTTGCAGACGTAAATTATGCACAGATTCATATGCTGAGGTTGGATGTAAGCTCCTCTTCTCTATCCTCAACTGTTATGCTGCGCGTCTTGCTTAGATGACGAATAATTTCTTTGCTATGCTCTGCCATGGCACGTCTGGTGCTGCCTGACTGCGCCACACGGCAACGGCTCTGCATTTGCATTCACCACACACTACTTTGCACACTTAAAACTCCCAAACGCCATCCAGTCTATCAGCTGATTTGCTGTGGAGAAATGCAACAAGCTGTTAAAGTCAGCTTTTCCAAAACAACTCTAGTTTTCTGTTGGTTCATGGTTTTTTCATATTTTCTTCTCCCAGAGCAAGAACTAAAGGGATTTTTAAAAAAACATTTTTTTATAAATTTGACAAATTGAGCCAAAACAGATACATTTAGAACAACCACAGCTGGCTGAAGAAGAAAGTAGTGTGCATTGTGCGTGGCATTTAGGTTCAAGGCCCTTAAAGAGAAGAAATGATGCTGAAATGTCAGCTCTATTTGAAGTGGCACACATGCTGATGTGTTGATCTCTCTGTGCTGAGCTTAAAAGGTTGTGTCGTTGCAAGGGGAAAAAAATAAGCAGGAGGTATCAGGTTTTTCTTAGAAAAAGGAAGGTACATCTGAAAACTCTTTGTCTATCTGGAAAAATAACCCGAATGTTACCAGCTGGTTCAATAAGGAATGGCCTGACACTTTTTGCTTCCCTTATTCGAACTGAGTCTGGCTCTGGAAAAGCCAGTTCAGAACACGATTTTAAATCTGAAATCAAAGGCCTGAGCAGTTCCTCTGTCCATTAAATAAAATATTTATCAAACAGGAAAGGGAAAATGTGAAATATGAAATGATGTTATATACGCTAGAGTTAAAGAAATGACTGATGTATAGTTGTCAAAAGAGCTTAAGGAAGGTTTTGTGTTTTTCTGACATATTTGTCCATATAAATACATAAAATATCAATTTCTTTCAAAAACAGTTTTAACAGTGCTGAACAGTGGTATAACCACACAATTAAAGCTGATTGAAATATGTTTTTGCAAAAGATAGAAAAAAAAAAAGAAAAGGACATTCTATTCTATTCTATTGACGAATAAATGACACCCAAACATTTATTTGAACCTAAAACAGGTAAAATCACACATAGCCGTTTCATATATGAACATAATTACTCAGTATCTAGAAAGAGGATTTTCCTTGTTTAAATACATTTGGTTGGCACATTCCTGGCTGTTTAAGTGAGAGTGAACACCCCAGTTCCATAGAAACTGAAAGAGCAGTCTCAAGCCTTCAGAAAGAAGACTGTCTCCAAAAACACTATGACGTCAGAGACCCACATCAGGCCTTTGATACATTTGATATGAATGTGCTTGTCTTATGCAGCACATTTAGGGTACAGCATAAGTTTAAGATCCATGGGAAGTGTGCAAGGAGGAATATTTTTGGTTTGGTAGAAGAAACACAAAGGTCAGAAGTTCAAAGTTTGCCACAAAAGTAAAGACCAGCCTCTCAGGAAACATGCTCTTTGAGCAGATTCGTATAAAACTCAATTATATGGACACACAAAAAAGGAGGACACATAACCCAAATACAGCACTCTAAAAGGAATTCCAAAGCGTGGAGGAGGGTGTGTTTTGTTTATTTATCCACATATTTTCTTATTTTATTTATTCACATTTCTTTTCTTACATTTGCATTGTGATTTTTTAAAAATGTTTTTCTCCTTTATTATTTTTGTAACCTTTCACTGCTTTCTTTGTTTCACCATTTCATGACAAATGAATGTACTGCTTGGTGGAAGATACTTCCTGTGTTACCTGTTTGTGTTAAGGTAACACAGAACAGGTGTTACAGTTTTTGGCCTTAGCTAGCAACGACCTTGATAAAGAGCAAGCCAGGTCACAACTTGCTGGTAAGTATTGATTTTATACTAGCTACCTTATAAACGAAAATAAACTAAAGATATGTTATTTTTCACCGAACCATAGTGTCCTTAATGTTTATGTTCACTTGCCCTTTTCATACTGGGGATTTTTTGTTTAAAGCAAACAGCCTGTTGTAAGACTCTAAAATTTAAATTAAATTAGAGGATCTACCCGTGGCTTGGGTAAAAAAAATAAAATAAGAGTAGTGATGCAGTGGTTGCTTCAGTGCGCAGCAGGTTGCGCATCTGTGAGCAGCTTAATAAAGAGAGACCACAAGCAGCAGTGCTTGTGATATGTGCAACCAAACACCTCCTACTATCTCGAAGAGCCTCTCTGGAAGATCTCCAGCTCTTGGCTCTTTTGTCTAACCTGTATAAGCACACATTTTCAGCCCTGATGCGTCTCAAATTGTCAATCTTTGTAAGCATTTAGCGTTTAAGCGGACTTAAACGCTAAACCTCCGCAAAAGAAACGCACCTGATCCAAACCACAAGTGCTTCCATGGCGGTCAGTGCTGGTAAACAATGATTTGAAGCCTGTTTAAGTTTTGAAATATATTCTTGTTTAAAACAATAGCAGCAGTAGCATGTATAAAAAATTTGGGTGAAGCTTACAATCCATATTTTTATTTTAAAAAGAGCACTAGGAATACTTCAAGCTGTTTTCCAAATCAAAACATAAAGTTGACCATCAGCAAAAAGTGGTAAAGAATAGAAGTATTGCATTTTTCTTTACAAGTTTTAATTGTTTAGTTCATTTAATTTGTGAACACCACTGTTCCATAGTTTTTAAAATTTCAGAATTATTTTACTTATGAACTATTGAACTGATATTCAGATTTAAACCCATGTTTCTGAAAGGCGAACCACAACTTTGTTGCGTGATCAATTTCTGGCACCTTTAAGCATGTGTTCTAGCCCATGACAGTTGGACTGCATCACAGGTCTCATTAGCATTTCTTGATTTTCCCTCAATAAAACACTGTTTTTGACGTCACCCTACAAGTTTTCTAACAGAAAAAGGTCTGCAGGTTGGGCTTCCCACTCAAAAGCATAAACCTTGTTGGCCTAGAACCAACATGCTGCTCATTTATTGATGTAATTGGGGTTACAGTCTTGTTGAAACATCAATTTCAAATGGAATTTTCTCTGCAGTGACAGAGAAAGTATCTTCAAGTATTTGAATGTATTCCATCTGATCTGCGAACAGACATACACTCATACCTAAGAGCAATTTAGACAGACCAATTAACCTAAAAATCAGGTTTTTTGGACTGCAAGTCAGACGGCCTATAGAGAAGACTCCCACAGGGAGAACTTTTAAACCCCAGGCCAGAATCTGAACCCAGAGCTTTCTTACTGCAAAGCATGAGTGTTGCAAGCGGTGCTACAATAACGAGCATGTATGTTTTCTGACTTGTCTTTAGATAAGTGGTCTGTGTGACATCTGTTTTTCTCACAGAATCATCGCACTGATTAAGCTCCACATTGCTACCGTTTCATTATCTGCTCACAGATTTCAACTGACGATTCAACACAGACCAGCCATATGCATGTCTGTTGGTTTCCCTTATTCTACTGCCAACTAGTAAATTGTTTGCTTAAATACAATGCCTACTCACATTGTACTGTTGTTATTTTAAGCGCTACTCTATTTATCTTTTTATAAATGTTTTTATTTTGACTCCGAATCCAACAAGTAAAACAGCATGAGCCATGAGGACTAGTTTTTATTAGGAAATGTGCTTCTTAGCTCATGCTGCAAGAACCCCTGGGGTGGCTGCTGGGACAGGCAGCTTACCCAGCCAGTGCAGCACAATGCATTAAAAACCGGCTTCAGTACTACGCTTTTTGTTTTCCCTCAAGTATTTCTAAGCAGATCTCAAATTCTTTTATTTCAAGTAAAATCCAAATGTGTTTGAGTAAAAGCTGTGAACACATGAGAACAAGGGTGCAGCGAGGCGCAAAAGGCAAGTTTACCACGTCCAAAATATCGCTCTTGATAACTTCTTTAAACAGAGACTGCAGGAAAAGACAATAGCTGACAGCGAGCCATGCGCAAAACAATAGAGGAACATACCGCCTGTAAGATCTGCGAACAGGCAGAGGGTTATCAAAGGCTGCCCGATGAAAACAGCATGTTAATGACAGGTTATCAATTGAAATAACCCATAAATGAAAAAACTGGACAACATAAAATTCCTCAGGCACCGGATGAGCAGCAGAAAATGTGACCGAGGCTACTTACGGTTCTGAGGAACTGGATCTCATCCTCTCCCTCTCCGCCTTCAGCCATGGCTGCAAAGGAGCCCGTTCAGACTCCGCTGGCTCCGCTCCCCTTGTCGATATTAGCATACAGCTAATCCACGGCCATACAGCGGGGAGAATACCGCAGCATGTGTCAGTCAAGCCCGTGTGCTTACGCCCCGCTCGCCGCCCGGCGGAGGAGTGCGTGTCAGCATCGGTGGGGACGGCGCAACGCAGGGACGGCGGCCACCGGGGTTCTTTATCTTCGACGTCACCGTCAATGCTTATCGACACGGCAGTGAAAGCGCGAATATTTAAACAATTAGCGACTGAATGGAGTCTGGCACCGGGAGGTGATGCTGTTTTTTTTTTCCCGCCCTATCTGCCAAGCTGCCTGCTGAGGTGGAATTTCCAGCAGGAAACTCAGAGAAGGTGCTATTTCCATTAAGAGTCTAGATCAGCACCATGGTCAGCGTCCTGCTGCTCACACACAGGCTCCTGCTGCACAACCGCTGCTCCGCTGCAAGCCTGAGAGAGACAGACAGAGGTTGAGAGAGAGAGAGAGAGAGAGAGAGTGACAGAGAGAGAGAGAGACAGAGAGAGAGAGAGAGAGAGAGAGGGATGCTATCTGCAGAAATGTTTTCACATCTCTGGGCAGAGAATGAATTATTTCCTCTTCTAACACATGAACCTTTATTATTATTATTATTATTATTATTATTATTATTTGACTCTGAAATTACTTGTGCCTAATGAGAATGCTTTTTTATGTGTTTTTAACATTTTTATTCTTAACATATAGAAAATTACATTCTATTTTGGATTCGAAATGATCTATCCACCTACAAATGAAGTCATGTTAAACGCAATTAATTGATAATGAATACAAAAAAAATATGTATCTTATTTTTTTTAGACAACAAACTGATCTAACTTGCCGACACAACACAACTCACCTCTTTCCAGAGCGCCAGTATAAAGAAATGCTTCCACGATGCAATGCTGCCCTCTATTGCCTAAGTTGGGAACTGCTTAGGACCCGGCTTTACTGTAGGGTTACTTCTTTTAGGATTAAATATGTTTATGTTTTTATTTTATTTTATTTTTTGATGTAATGTGAAAACATATGTGTAAATTAGATAGTTCCGTTCATAAAGTGAAACTCATAGCACAAATTAAATTAAATTAAATTATTCTGGATGGTGTATGTTGGTGTGACAAAGTATTTTTAAGTGCAAAGTGAAAAATGACTTTATAGAAGTGCTTGTTAAAGTGCTCAAGTTGGAAGTTGTACATGGAGTTTCTTTATTGTTCATACAAAAGTTGTTTCTCTGTTCTGCTTCTTTCAAAGGAAAATGAGAACTATTTCAGGTTTGTGAATATGTGTAAACATTCCATCAAGCAGTTATTATGTATGGTTTATTATCTGCTGTTGACAAAACAAATAACATTTGACCAGTTTACCTTGCTTTCTAAAGCGAAATTGAAGACAAGAATGCATAAACATTAAATGTAATAACACTTGATATGAATACATCTGAACAAATTAGACATTGAAAAACTAAATTTCTTTCAGTGATTCTGTTCATGAAGTAAAACTCATAGCAATCAGTCACATTACTTCCATAATGTGAGGCCTACCAAGTTATTTAACTATGGGGAAATAGACTGTTATATGCTAAAAAAATCCTTTTCAAAAGTAGCTTTAACCATCTCAATTACTGTTATGCAGGAGTCAAATCAGGACAAGTATTACTAGCATGTATTTCAAACCCACTTATAGCACATTGAAAGCATCAGAAATTGTTAAATTAGATAAAAATGATCACTATGCTTACTTTCTGTTTCTCCATTATAAGCGTTATTTTTCTGTCCTGCAGTAAAATTTGTAGTTCAGTAGAAAATAGGTTAGTTCCTTCCTGGCTACAAGAGTTAAAAATTATTTAGCATCCCAGAAAAACCATTACATACTTAAGAAAAACCTTCAGCTTCGACTTACTTGAGCTTGATTCCCCCAGATGTATTGTGTAATCTATATAACCTTTAGTGTTGTACACTTTTCAGCATTCTTTCTCCATTTTGTTTTCATTTTTTCATTTTGATCTATTTAGTCTGTCAGAAAATTTTATGTACTTAAATCGTTTTCTTCAAACCTGACTCATGTTTTAATACATTTTATAGCAATGTACATTTCCCTTGTTCAGCACCTTAAATTTCAATGAAGTTTGAAAAAGGCTATATAAATAAAGCCATATTGAGTTTTTAAAGCCCACACAATGTGCCTCTGTTGGCAAATGATAAATGATGAGCTTTACACACATCATGATGGATTAAAAGATAAACATCAGAGGCAAAAAAAAATTTCTGTCAGTTTAATAATGTATCCTCCAGAGTGCAAGTAGGTGGAACACCAGGAAATGAGATTCAGTCTCAGTCAGTGCTCCTCAAATGTTTTTCACCTCCTCTCTATGGTTCAACATTAAAGTTTCATGTGAGTTTATGCTCAGGTGTACAATAAATACATGTCCTTCATTTGAAAAAGCTTTTATTTTGAATCACAAAGACTTAAAAAGAAGACAAAAAAAAAACATACACTCAAAAGGATTCCTTAGAAGCGTAGTTAGTCCAAAATCAATAAGATTTATAGTAAAACAGAACTTAATTTCCTGTGGAATGTTTATTTTGGATGATTTTTTTTCTTTTTACAAATTATTTATTGACACCAATGAAGGTTTTGTAAGTCAGGCCAACCAAAAAGGGGTTTGATCAGTTTAAAATAAAACATGCAAAACTTTTCTCTATAATGTAAGACATGAGGGTTTATATTTCTTCATGTTGACTTCATTTATTAATCTATTCATTCAATCACGCCCACGCTTTATTAATTAAAAAATTAAAATTAAATATATGGCAACCCTAATTCAAAACAAATGGTCATAGAACTATTTAATTCAATAGATTCTAGTATTTGATTAACAAACTCGCCACTAGATGTCCCTGTTTCACAACACATGCTGACACATCAGCAGCCGAATAAAATGAGGATTTATTATTTCAGATGATCTGGACGATTGTGATTTGGGCGTGTGACAGCGCTGACTTTTATGTCTAAACTGTAACAGCTAAGTGCAGCCGATCTTTCCGTTTTTGTTCATCTGGACCCGAGTGGCTCCCATCTCATGTCGTAGGCTACCTGCAGGCTGCAGCTGCACCGACTCAAACTGAGGGTTGGCCCCTTAAACAACACTTAACCAATCAGAGAGCAGGGAGCCAGCGGGACGCTTTGCTATTGGTCAAAGCTTCTGTCGATCACAGCACGGAGGTCTAGAGAAGCAGCAGTGGCCGCAGAACAGAGATGCGAGGAAATATATTTTTTTTTTTGCCTTTCCACCGAACCGGGTGAGTAACTGTTTATGTTTTTTCCCTGGTGGTAGTTTTACCGTCTGTTGTTGCAGGTGATTGTACTTCATTTTAAGCTTCAAACTGAATGCAGCATAGTAACATGTCATAAGAAGGAGGATTCGCAGTTTCTGTGTAATACATGTCAAATCACAATAAAGTTACTGTAATGTTCGTCGATTTCAGCTGTAGTGTTTTGTAGATCCACCCGATCTGGAAGGATATTGTAAACATGCATGCTGCCATTTTAATACTGACCAATACTCGTGTTTGCTGCAAGGTTGACAGTGGCCCACGGGATTATGTTATGGCATAAACATTTGAAAGGGGGGTAACATTTGCAGCATAAATGTAAGGTTGTGCTGGTAATCATGTTTGAAGGCATCTCAGCGTGGGGCTTTTTGCACGTCCCGTCACCTTGCGTGACTCTGCCTGCTGCAGCTTGTAAAATGTTGATGAATTGCGGTTCAGAAATATTTTATGTGCTTATAGAAACTTGACAGTGTGGATATTGAGGACAGAAGACCGTTTAAAAACAGAGTGTGGTGAAAAATGGCAGGGTTGGGGTGTGTTGAGTATTAGTTTGGTAGGAAAGTGTGGAGGGCCCAGTTTGTGAGACGATTTAAGATGGTCTTCAATAGTGAATTCGTGTTTTTATGTTTTTTGTTTATTTATTTTTTACCTTTAAGGTGGTAAAGTGAATTAGGAGGTTTCTAAACAGTCTTAAAAATTGAGAATTTGTTTCCTGTTATTTTTGAAAGCTCAAGAAATACGCAAATAAGAGCACTGAGTATAAGGACATATTTTAGTTTTCAAACTATATTAGATCAAGTAGATTTTTGACAAATTATAAAAAATAAATAAAAATGAAGGGCTTTTTATATTAGTTTGGTATTTAGATAACCATTTGTTCTGAGTTGCTAAGTCACAACTTCTAGTACCTTGCAGAAATACCCTCACTCTTAAACTTTCCACACGTTCTCATTACAATTACAATTTTTTATGTGTTTACTAATATTTGTTTGTATTTTGTGTGGCAAGTTTTTTTTTATTTTTTGTCCATTTCATAGATTATTTTGGTGGGAAGTCATATATAATTTAAACTTGCACACACAAAAAAAATGCTATTGCTTCGTTGACCTCCAGGTCCTCTTAGACAGCTGAACGCAGAGGTTCAACTTGTGGTTCTTAAATTGGCTCTGGAAAAGTAATGTCTTGTCTTAGAGACATTTTTGGTAGATATGCACTGTGCCATCTCTTAATTTATGTGTCTTTCTGATTTGCTTCTGTGTGCTACATTCTCTAGGACAATATCAGACCAGGATGATGAATAGCTTGAGATGTTCCTCTACCCTCAGTGCCTACTCTAACGACTACAATAACTAGCATGGCACCCATCATGGAGGGCACACACACCATCTTGCTTCTCTATGAACCCATCTATGAGCTAAGCAACGTCAGTCTCTACTTTCCCAAGAGGCGGGCCCCCATCTTCAAATACAAGAGCACCTCTCATTCAGCAAGCGGCGGTAATGACCATGACTGGGGAAAGCAGAATCTGGCTGTGTCCAAACAAAGAGGCCAGTCTTCTGACTCCTCAGGGAAACTTTTCAACTCCCAGCAGGCAACAAAAGAAGCAGTCGCCGAGCTCTGCTGGCTGGCGGCTGAGCACCACCAGTTGCTGGTGGATCTGTTATCCCTGTGCCGGGATTGTGCTAGCAAAGTCAAGATGGGCAACCAGGACATGAAATTCCAGGAGTGCGAGGAAGATCAGGAAGTTCACCTTGGAGGTCGGGTTCTTAGCGACAGCAACTGCCCGATGTCTGAGAGTAAGAAGGGTGCAGCTAAGAGCAAAAAGGTGAAGAGGCTGGGAGGCAAGAAGCTTGACAAGCCAGAGGATTTACAACACACTAAGATGAAAAAGAAAGCTACAAAAGGACAATCGCATGTGGAGCTTCCAACTGACTACAAAGTATCCACATCTGCAATTTTACAAGCAGAGCAAACCCCAAAGGAAAAAGCTTCTGACAGCACCTCAAGCAGCTCTAATGTTAGAGAAGTCAGTAAACTCATTGTTACAGTGGAGGAACCTTCCCGGACTACCCAAGAAAACTGGGACTTCGTGGAGAACAACCAGAACTTTGATCCCATCATGGATTTCTGTAACGACTTCTCAGAATGTGATGGTGAACTCGGCTACGCATCATCCTCTTGCAGCCTGATAGAGGGCCTGAACAGACGACAGAGTGGGGGCAACCTGCGTCCCATTAAAAGGTTTGATTCTGCGGTGGAAACGTTAGCTGCAAACGAATTAACTGTCAACAAATCTGCTCAGCATCAGCTGGACAGTGATATGAACCAAAGAAACACAGGCATCAGGGTAGTTGCAAAATTACAGGATGTGGAAGGTAAAGTTCACCATGTCAGCCGCGCAAATGCTAACGGAGCTTTGCAACATCCAGGGACAAGTGGGAATAAACAGGAGATCGGAGAGTGGAGGACAAAAAATGGAGACTACCGGCTTGAAGTGGGTAAACAAAATGGTAACAAACTTCCTGGGGGGTTACGACTACAGCTTTCCCACACTGCAGAGCCCTTAGCGCCAGTCCAATCCAAATCAAAGAGCCCCTCTTCACCTTCTCTCGCTGGAGTCTTCAACATATCTTTCCCGGCCTCCAACAACCTCCAAAGCATGTCTCCTGTGCTGTCCCCCTTGTCTTCCAAGCAGCTGAGTCCACAGCTCAACCACCGCATCGTCCTACTTTCAGATAAGGATGAAGACTCCTATCGAGACAGTTCCAGCAACACCGATGAACCCAAAAGTTTTACTGAAGTCATCGATAGGAATGGCAATAGGCGGACAGTCACCCGTCTGGACCTGGACCTCAACAGGCAGCCAAGCATCTCCAAGCGAAACTCTTCCAGTAACTCCACAACAACAGGTAAGTTCTTTCAGAAAACACAGTGGAAAAAAACGAGTAATGTACAGACTCCCTGCTCGGATGAGGATAGAGATATTATTGCTTTTATCACCTGCGCAGCATGAAGAAGTGTTTGTCAGAGCGAGCCCTTCATCTCACGGTTCTGTCGCTGGAGTTCAAAGAACAAAAAGTGACGGCTTGAAAGAGATTCAATTGTTTGGATTGTTTGGATGGCTCTGGAATTCATTTTCCTCAAAGAAAATCTCACTTTGTCACTCGAGCTGTTCTCTAATAGTTTGGTTTGTGCAAGATGTGAGAGCTGCTATGCAGGATCTCTTTGTTGGTGTTTTTTTACCACTCTGATTTTGGATTATGCATGTGACCACAAATTAGAAACTCTCCAGCAGAGCCAGAACAGGGCAGCGGGTCCTGAGAACAGTTTTGTTGATGATCCATTATAACTTCCTCAGCGCTACAGGGAGAGCAGAGATTAGTAGGAGTGTCCTGGATCAAAGACTGTGTTGACACCAAGTTTGACCTGACCTGAGTTCACGTGAGTGCAGACTTAACTCAAGCATTCCCAAAGTGATGTTCTGAGGATGTGCTTCCCCTCCTCCCCACTCATATTCCATTTATGTAACTGGAAACAAAGGGGGCTAAAACTTAAACCCATCAAGCTTTGGAAGAGGCTGCATAAAAAAGGATTAGAGCTTTTCTTATTTTCATGCTGTTGTAATCTATCTTGGTGCATGTAAATCTGACAATAGTATAATAGATGGATTTAAGCGGTCACAATGTCCTCTCTATATGTAATCTTTCAAAAGCCACAGTGATGTTGTAAGCCTGTTCAGAGATGTCTTTCTGACTTTTTATAATTTTCTGGGATTTTTTTTTCCCCATTTGTCTTTGGAGCTCCTTGACAATTGTGCACCTTTTACATCAGTCTGTGATGTTCCCATGTGGATTTAAATTCGGAACACATTCACTTTAGTCACACACCAAAACAAAACAAAATGGTAACACCTTTGGGGTGCCCATACTTTATGATTTTAACTATCATCTCTAAGACGATACTGTGTTATTTAAGAAAAATTGCAGTAAAAATTGCAGTAAACATCATGCTAGTTACACTTTATATAAAAACAATCAAGAAGGAAATCATTGGCCCATCACAAGGTCAGGACTCTCAAACTTAACAGCCAGTCTAGAAGAAAAACAATAATTAACCCTTCATGCATGGTTCAGGATTTTAAGATGTACATAATGTATAAGAAAGCCTCAAAATATTCATTTTTGGCCTTTTTGGTTTATATGGGCACTTGTTTTTAGCCCATTTTTGACTGCTGTGCTTTCTAGCTGTTGAAGTTAAGTAAGGTTGTTCTTGCAAAGGCAAAAATCTGCTCTAGACAGAACACAATAGGATTTAATTTTTTCTTTATCCTTTATTGTCCCTCTTTGGAGAAAAATGGTGCCAGCAGCAACATGATAGAAAAATGGAAGCATGCAGATTCACACAAGACTGCACAAGTTGCATATATACTGCATCTTTGTAACTTTAAAAGTCTTTTTCTTTAAGCTTTTAGTCTCGTTTTGGGTGTGTGTTTTGGTTCATTGTCTTGCTGAAGCATTGAAAAAGTTCAACTCAAAAGGCTTTTGCACATTTTACATTTGATGATTTATTTACTGAGAGTTCCTGCAGTTAAGCAATTTTGTTGCTTATTGAACAAAATTTTTCAGAACAAGTGTATCTGTTTTTTTAGGATTAGTACAGATTAATATGAGTGTTTTACATCATTTTGCATACCCCTTAGTCGTTTTCAGATTGTGAAAATTGGTTGCACTGAATTTAGTTTTGGGATATCAGACTAAAGAGAGCTGAATATAAACGTAGTCTACAATATTTTTATTTGCTAAATATTTGAAAACCATCTTTCTTTTTCCTTTCATTTTACATTTTTGTGCTACTTTGAAATACAGTGCATCTAATTTTGTTTCTACAAAGAGAGAGAGTGAAAATTGAAGGGGTTTGAATACTTTTGCCATACTCTGTTATTCTCGGATGTTTATTTTTAACCCTTTTGTTGCCTTTTTTGTAGCTTCTTTCACCACGTTCTTAGTCAACTCTATCCGTGCTTTACATTTTATTCATGTTTAAACCTTAAAGTGAGCAATGAGGAACAGCATAACTATTTCCTAATCATTTGGTTACTTGATCAGTTAACCAGAAGTAACAGTTACTAAAGTTACTAAAGTAACTGTTACTTTGGTAACTGTAACAGTTACCAAAAGCCAAAGCTGTTTCTTACACTGTGCTGTCCTCCTTCTACATCCTCTACAGTCTAACAATTGAAGCTTAAACCTTTAATCTTACACAAATTCTCTTTCTGGCTGGACATTAGCTGTTTCATGAACTCCCCTGGTGAAGCTTCATTATTGATTGCACTTCAGATGTTAACACATATAAATGAACATCAGAGATCAGCCGAAGAGGGTAAGTGGATCTGTGTGGAGCCTGGACCTTTATGGAGTATAAAGGTTGAATTAATTATCTTCCAAACCCTTTAATCTGAGCTTCTCTAATGAAGCTCTGCCTATTAATAGGTGTAATTATGCAGGCAGTAATAGTGAATTTTAAAAGAGGTAATTATTTATTTTATTTTATGTGTTAATTGTTGTACACCTCAACCTGTATGGTAAAAGATGGACACCTATATAATTTTGCATCCAGAAGACTCAAGAAATGTCACATTATTCTACACTAGTTCAAATGCATATGCATTCTTTTCCCCTTTCTTTAACAATAGAGCAACACATAGCATAAAATCATACATAATGCCAATGACAATTTCACATTTAATACTCTTGTCAGATAATAAATCTTTAATATCCAGCCCTAACTAACAGAACACATAAGAAAAGTATAAGAAATTGGTATAATCAGAAAAGATGTAGTCACACCTAATTTACATATAATAACTGACCCATCTCAACAAGAAGAATGAAAAGTAGCATCACTATGGCTAGATTGAGATTTGATATGAAAGAAAAGTACACAGCTTTTAAGGTATGTAGGTATGTACAGTTTCGAAGTTGAAAAAACATACTTAAATCATAATTTTTCAGATGTTCCCCTTGGATTAACGGTGTCTATTGAATGCAACATTACTTGCATCCTTTCTCAACATTTCTCTTCCTCAAGTCTTTGTTTATTATTATCTGACATATGGCAACCAATACCTTAATGAGATTATCTGCAATGTTCCCATGAGTTCTCCCTTCTAGTGCACACTAAAGAAACATTGTTACCAACACTGAAGACAAAGACCTGCTCAATAACAATTCTGTAGTCCATTAGACCAAAACACAGCACAAAAGTGCCTTTTGTAAACAGAAAAAAAGGCACAAAGGTCCTTTTTCTTATAACATTTAACCTTCTTTCCTTAATGAATAACTTTCTCCCTGGAAAATTTCAGTTATGTGGCATCCCATAGTTTTTTGTTTTGTTTTTTTCTTCTCAACTTTTCAGTGGCATGCAGCTTCCATCTCAGTTTGGGAGTATTGCCAAATTCCCTATCTCCTAAATCACGGCCAGTGAGGTGAAACAAAATAAAGCTTCCTTTCACCTTCAGGCTGTGTATCTAATCAGACTTGAAAGCTGAATCAGGATGACAACTCAAGTCAGCTTCATTTTGGGCTGCTTTCTGCTTACGCTGTCGGGCAGAGTGATGCAGATCCTCAAGTGGTGAATAGCTAAAAAAAATTTAGAGGTACAACACTTTATAGGTCCTGCCATTATTGATGATTTATATTTAAAGTAAACTATTCTCCATTCCAGTTTAAAGTGCTGGGAGTGGGTAGAGGCTGCCAAATGTACTCAGTACCACTTGGCCCAGTTCTCTGATTTTGAGTGGTGAGATTTATACATTTTGTAGAGTGAAATACAGGATACAGGAAGGATGTTGGTTGCTTTGATGAGAATCAGGGCAAATGTGTGCGTTTCTTTTCTCTATATTGCACATATGCTTATTATTTCTGACTCGTCTTAACCTGCACTTGACTCTACTTTATTAATATCAAAGAAAGAATCAGGACAATTAATAGCTTTTGTGGGTATCATGTAGTAGCAATATAGCTACTAAAAAGTGCAGCTAGGGAAGGTTTTTTGTGGTTGACGCTATTCTGAAATGATTTTCTATGAACATTATTTAGTCTGCTAGTTTTTCCATATCTGGAAAATATTAATCTGGCTCATACACATATCCTCTTATCTTCTCAGACAAATGCATTTCATCTTTGTTTCCATGAGTGCGTGTAGTTATTGGTTGCTACTGAACCTTCAGATCAGTTGTAGATGGGGGGAATTAGCTATTTTGCCCTCGTTAGATTAGGAGTAAGCCTGGCTGCCTTTTGCACATATGTACATATCTGCACATCTGTACAACTGCAACTGCAGATTGTGCAGATCTCATTTTTCTCCACATAATCTGCCCGTGTTTCTCTCTTTAAGATTAAACTACACCATGATAATGTAGTTGTCAAAACATTATTCCAAAGTCACTGTCCTTGACACCACCAAAAGTCCCAAAACAGAAGCCTATTGTTGGGCTAAACATAGAGGTAGCTCATTTGAACATCTGTTATGACTTTTAGACAATCTTTGGGCATCAGCAAATATCATAAAAACATATTCAAAAAAACAACAACAACAAAAAAACTGCTGTAAAATTAAACAGTTTCTTACCTGATGCTCACAAACAACAGTGCTGATCAACTCACAATGGGTAAGTTGTTTATTCAATCAATCAATCCTGAAACTAAACATGGAACAGATAATGGATTGCCATTATCTGCTCATCTTATGGTGTGTTCTTTTTTTATTCTGCCTGGTAATATCTGTGCTGTGATGCAAGACACATTCCTGGCCTGTTCTGACAACAGAGGGATATTGTATCATAGTAACGGTAAATTCAGGATTTCAGAATAAACAAAAATGTTTCCAAAAGATAGACTCTTTTTGGTGAATCGGAAATTATTATTTCTATGTTTTGGTGGATGATGATCGGAAATTATTCATTCTATATATAAGTTCTAGTTAAAGCTAACACTTCTGGACCTTTGGATGATTATGAATGTTTTTGTTTCAAGGTACATTTATGGTAAATTATTTGTTCTTTTTTTTTACTCACCGTTTGCCCATTTAAGATGTTGCAACCTGAGCAGTAACATCAGGGAGGAGCCAGGCCAGCATGTTCTGCTTAAATGGCTGCATGTCACTGGTTGCATCACTGGGTTCTACCAAATAGAGGGGTTTCTTTTTTGTATTGCATCGCTTTCTTTTTCTTTAAAAAAGAGAAAAAAGTTACCCTGTATTGCATGTTTTATTTTGCAGACCATTTAGCTTATGTAGATGGGTTTGTAAATTATATTAACAATCTTATTCCCGATCTTTGCTTAGATATTTTGTTTGTTTTGACCTGTTCAGTTATGGTATGATCTAATGAACTGCAGGTGTGTTGCCAATTTGGTATAAAATCAGTAAGATTTCACCTGCTCAAGATGGATGTCAGAGCCTAGAAAATGCAACAAAATTTACTAGAAGAACCTGAACCTGGCAGCTGATGCTGTTTTTGTTTGCCTGTTTTGACCATATCACCTCACACAAATATATATTTTGCCATATGTTTTTACAGTTAATGCATATCGGTATTGTTTTATTTTAATGCACAGTGTGCCAAAGTGTGGGGAGGTAGGAATATTGTCTGTCTTCTTGGCCAGGTGGTGTCAGTGTGGACTACCCAAGTATTTAATTAGGATATTGTTTTGCTGGGCATGAGCTGAAACACAGACACACATTACAGAATACAGCAAGAGCATAAATTAAATTGTGTTAACTGCATGGCTTTATCCAGCTTGTGGATAAAGCCATGACCGTAAGTCCACTACAAGAGCTAGAAAATGTGGAGAGAAGCGTTTGTGATCCGTAATGGCTCCACTTGGCCCATATTGGGCTTAACACTGCATCTGGAACCATCCCAAGCTACAGTCAGCAGTTTGCACTGCAGGACTGGGCTGCATAGCATTATCATAATGAAAAGTTATTAATCTAATCCTGCTGTTTTTCCCCCCACCAGTCAAAGCTCCACATACTGTAGCTGTAACCCGTCACAGCTGTCTCTGGAGGAGCATGTTAGAGTACTGCAGTGAAACTTCAGCACTTTTATTTTTCTGTGAATCACACATTACTGCGTATCTCTATGGGGATACTGCTCTCATTGGGTATTGAGTATATATTTGCATTTTATTGAACTGGGAGCTGGGAAGGTGTTGTTATTCATCTGCAGAAAACGTAGGTCACCGAGATTCTTACAGATTCTCAGTGTTCCATTTTCTCCTTTTTTTGCCTCTTTTCTGTTTGATAATGTTTGCGCATACTTTTAAAACATCTAACTCTGTAGAAAGTGGATATAAAAAGTAAAAACAGGTGTTTTAAGGGTTGTGTAGGCTTCTACATCTCCTGCACCATACTTCAACAGGCAGAGGTTAAGTTCTTTCTCAAAATGTAAAAGCAGAGCTTTTTCTCTTCAGAATTGCAGCTCACGTAACATAGTCAGGAGGGGGCAGTCTTTCCTATTCTAAGTCTATCTAATTAGGACTAAGCATGCTGCAAATGTGTGAACCTTGAATTTAAATACTTTCCTCTCATTTGTGTTGCACTAGATATTTAGTTTTAGCATTCAGCAGCAAAGTCTAGAATAGACTCCTGTACAGTTGTATTTTCTCGGATTTGTGCATAAAACAGCTAGAGTTTGGTTTGCTTTGTGCTGTGTATTTGTACCGTTTGTGCGTTTATATTCAGCCTATTTTTTAATTAATATCCTGTCACTGTATGTTTATTTAAGTAGAAGATTCCCTGCTGCGACAGGATGATATTTGGATGCTGGATGGCGATGACCCTCAGGAGGTTCTCGCCTGCGTGCCTCGCCCCAACCACCTGGAATTCCTTCGCATCACGCCGCCAGAGGATGACCTCATCGGGGACACGCCCTACTACCCCAAGCTGGAGTGCACGGTAAACGTTCTCAAACATGAGCAGTAAAAATCCCATGACTGTTCTTCCACCTCGTGAGACTCATGGGGATTAGTCTCCATTCAGGCATTTGGGGGACTGATTGTGAGTTGTTGCAAAAGGATTAGAGGGTCAGAAATTCTAATCTTGGGACCCAGATCCAATTCCAAAACCTGGAAGGCATTATTTTAGCCAAAACTCACATTTAGGGCAACAAAAACTATCCCTTAACTTTAAGCTGTTTTTAGAGGCCTTATTGGATATATTTTTCTTATTTATTAGTGTTATCCTTGTTGGTTTGGGCATTCATTATATTTCACATGTAATACTGTAAATTTACTTGTTAGACTTTACAAAGGTTAAATTGGGCCAGAAACCTCCACTCTACTCTGATGTACTAGAAAGACAATCAGGTGATTCACACTATGTTGGGATTTATGTGTACATAGCACAGTTGTCTAAAGCCGCTCATAAAAATGTTTCCCCACCTATTTACGTCTGTCCAGATTCCATCACGCTGTCTGACTGGCGACTCTCATTCCTGCGGCAGATGAAGTAGAATATCTGGGTGTGGTCGTGGGGACATTTTTTGTGTTGTTAGAAAGGCTATGCATTGTTTTCCCTGAGACACCTGAACTGCCCTGACTGTGAGCACAATTGCTTGACATACCAGTGCATGATGTGCATGATTAGTGCACAGTCAAGAGAGTCAGACATCTCACATATTCAGCTGAGAAACAGGCTTTGCGATTTATTTGTACTACAGCTGTGCATACAGTCCTCATGTATTTCAACAGAAGGATGCTCATGGGGAGGGAGGAGATTACAACACCTGTCTGTAGCTTTTTAATGAATAGTATTACTTTTCACCATTTGAGTCTCATACCAGTTTGTTTATCTTGCAAGAACTACTGAAAACTATTTGTCCAATTAGAGATAGATCTAAAGATAACTTGAGTAAACAAAAAATGCCTTTTTAAATTATTCAATTTATTAAAACTATCTGTGACTTGTCCTGGAGGTCACCAAGAAACTTGGGAAAAAAACCTGAAAGACTACAGATATAGCAAATACTCTGTGGTCTGACAACACAAAAGTGAAGCTATTTTTTGATGAGAGAATCAAATTATAACATGATGTAAAACTCAAAAAAATTCATTTTTACATAACACTGTCCCTTTAATCTTGGCACGTAAGGTGCAGTGTTAGAAAGAACTGGAGTTTCTTAAAAACACAGAGGCCCAATTTCAAAATGTTAAATTGCAAAGTCAAATTTCTTTAAAGTCATGTTTGATATATGCAGCATTTTTAAAACAGCTGAAGGTAACATAGTTACTTGATTAGGCTGTAAAATGGTACTATGTGGCTGAAAAACACATATTGCCCTTTTAATTTGATTAAAATGCTGTTCAGGCTCTAAAACCTACCAGTATGTCACAAATAAGACAACCTTGCAAAAAAATAAAAATATTGTTTCACAGTGGTGTGAAGGTTAGTGTCACCAGCAAACACAAACAGTTGGTGGCAGTCGGGTGGCACCACTGGTTTAGGGGACATTTACTTTTTCCACCGAATGCCTAGTAGTTTTTTTCCTCCTAATTAATTACATAATTTGAAAACTTATTTTTCCCTTTACTCATGCTACTGTATATTTGTGTAAGATTAAAGTTTTTATTTCTAATATATGCTCCAGGGGAATTTAGTGTTTAAACAATCGTCAGTATTTGTGGGTTTTTTCACTATCTATAAATCTGTTTTTGCTGGGATATCATTGTTCATTGGTGATGTACTAATTTTTGTCTTGTTTTTAAAAATATAAAAACCTTCCCAAAGCTTAACTTAACCCATGGAGTTTCCTTACGTAACTTACTTGGAAAGTGCTAAGTCAGGCAGTTGCTTTCAGGAAGAGTGAGCTTTGGTTGCTAAAGGCAACCAAAACTTTTAGCACCTGGTGACATTTAAAACTTTTAGCACGTAGTTGCATCTTCAATTAAACAATCCTACCATAATGAAAGTAGTGATTTAAAATAAGCATAAGCTAAGGAAATTATTTAAAAACATCACTACATCCACATTTTTATACTTATTTTTTTTAACTTAATTTAAAAAAAACTAGTTGATAAGCTAGCAAGTTAGTGCTAGCTTATCAGTTTTTTAAAGGTTCTTAAAAGCAATTTCATTACAGCTAAATTGGATTCATCTTCTGAATGTTGTCAGTATGGAGAGCAGGTCCACTCTAAATTTGAAGGTAGGTGAGACAGCTTGTCTTTTTTTTCCATCTGTGTTCAGCACTTGAGGCTTATAATCACATTTTAGCATCTTAGCATATTAGCTTGAGCTGGCTGTGGCCAGAAGGCTGCTGCCTAATCAGCTCATCTTAAGCCAAGTGTTGTACAAGCTCCCCACTTTACAGTGTAATGCTACTTTACAGAAATCTACACCTCTCTACCTGACCACAGGCTGATACGTGCTTCTGCGCATGCTCTGTTTGCCTCAGGGAAGTAGAGGTAACAAGACACCTGTTGTGCATGAGTATGCAGAATCCCTCCCAGGAAGGGAGGGGTTTAAAAAGAGGTGTTCCCAGACTGGATAGACCAGTAAAATTCCTTTTTGTTCCCAACGTGAGAATTTTTCTCACACAGTGGCACAAAAAAGTTTGACTGTAAACTGAGACAGACTCAAAATAGAAGCAGCGGGACTCCACATTGGCACACAGGGAAGTACATCTGGCAACTTTGTGGAATATATCGCTTCCTAAGAGTGGGGAATGCTTCTGTTTCAAGACAGGTGGACTCTGTTCTCCAACCATACCGGGTATATTACAGCGAGAAAGGTTTCCAGCCGTTGAACAGCTTGACTTCGCTGGATGTGTCATGGGAATCTGCTGCTGGAGGAGAGTTAACTGTACTGCTGACAACGTACAACAAGGAGTTGTCTTCATGTCATATTACGAAAAGCAGCTAAACTGACCTGTAAGCGTGTCATTAAACCTTCTTCAAGGATAAGATTAGAGAAGTGCTAGAGGTTTATCCATACAAAGGCCGTTTGTTTCCTGAAACCATTTGAAGTGAAACTGGAGCAGCTTGAATAAATACAGGTGGAAGGATAAATCTGTTTAAGACACACTAGGACTACAACTTATAAAAAGTACAAATGGAGAGTAAACTTAGTAGCTTGGATGGAGAAGGGAAACAGCCTACTAGTTCCATTTTGAATGTTTTCAACAATGTATTTGCACGGGATCACGCTGCTTCTTCGGATTCTCCTATGCCTGTTTTGACATCTTTCAAAGAGCTGCCAGATAGTGGAGCTGAAGCAGCAGAAGATTGTCACACTAATAGTGAAGGAGCACTTCAAGACACTGAATCATCCATAAAAACTACTTGTGAACAAGTGAAAGGACCCCTAAAAGACTCGATTGATTCTGAACTTGTTCAAGTCACAAGGGTGGAAACGCATAGCGACACAGAAAATGAGGATGATGAGAAGCCAAAAAGCAGTTTAGGTTCTTCTGAGAAAGCTCCCTTATCTGAAAGCAAAGATGTTGTGAAGGGACAGGGGAATGGAGATGAGCAACAAATACCTGTTTTTAGAGCACAAGGTTTTAGAGAAAGATCAACCATAGAGGCCATTTTATATTCTAGCAAGTTTGGCCGCAGAGGTAGATCTAGCACACCGAAGGTATCATCAGTGTCCAAGCAGGAAGATGGAGGTAGTACTAAGAATATCCATACTGCAGTGTTTGTTACTGGAGAATCTACTGAGGATAGTCCTAAATTGGATTCAGCAGCAGCATCGGTTGATGATGAGTATGAAAGCATAGATTGTTCTCAGCCTGTCCCTGTAATTTCTGGCAATAAAATATTAGAAGTATCTGCTCATGAAAAGGATAGGATCTCTCCAAAAAGACTTACAGAAAACATAAAAGAAGTTGAGGAGCCCCAACCTAATCAGATTCTTGAAAAAGTAATCCAGTCATCATCCAAACCAGAGGAGCAACAAGAGACTTTTGGCCTGACCCTTTCAGAGCCTAAAATACCATCAGAGTCTACAGGTAAAAGCCAGTCATCGATCAGCTCATCTCCACATCAGACACTGGATTCAAAGATGCCGCAATCAAGCGCTGCCTCACCAGCTTCATCTGCTGCCACCCCATCCAAGGGTACATCACTGTCTTCACCACCTTCCTTCCAGATGCCAGCTCTGTTCAGTGGTTTGCGGGTGCTAAAGAAAGGAGCAGTGGGGGATGAAAGGGAGGTGGTGTCAGAGATCAAGCAAAGGGAGAAGGATGCTGATCTGGCCTTGCTCAGCCTCAAGAAGACTGTAAACAAAGCCAAGCTTTTTCCTGAACACAAGATGTCCTCTGGTGTGAAAAAGCCTACTGAGCCCAAATCACTGGCTATGTCTAAAAGCACCACATTGGGACAGCTTTCTCAGCGGCTCAAATTAGACAGTCGTGATGACGGCAAAAAGTCTAATGATGGAAAGGAGGGGAATTTGGAGGGCACAAAACATTTGGAAAATGGAGAGGAAGATGAGGTTGCTGGGGAGGCCAACAACAGAACTGGAGTAGAGACTTTAAAGTCGCCACCAGAGAAAAAGAAAACCTCAGACCTGGCTTATGAAACGTTCAAAAACGTCTTTGGTCCTAAAACTGCCAAGAAAGAAAAAGCTGAACATATCGATCTTGGTGCAGTGAAAAGAAAATTAAAAAATGATAAGGAAAATCTGCGGTTGATTTTTGAAAGAACCTCCAAAAGTCCTGGAAAAGACGTGACAATTTCTACAGAGACTATCGTATGTCCTCACTGTATTTAACTTTACTTTTTATTGACTGCTTTTCTGACTTTGTATTCAGAACAGCTTTATCAGGGCCTACTGGTATTTTTTATTTTTTTTTATCTTTGCAGACAGAGGTCTCTCCCACAGACAGTGAGGACCGGACTCCAGGTCGTCTGCAAGCTGTGTGGCCTCCGCCCAAACCTAAAGATGAGGAGGAGAAGGTTGGGCTGAAGTACACAGAGGCAGGTAAGACCTTGAGGTTTGCAGAATTAGGCAACACTGCTTTTGTTTGCTTTTAAGATTAAGAATGCTGACAGTGGACCATGACATTTGAGTTAACATGGACACACCTCATGCTGATTGGTTTTAGGGATAACATCCAGCAAAGCTACAATTAAAGCATTTGAATCTGTCTCATGCTTGGGTAATTAGAACCAGTTGAGTTCCTAAAAGCAAAACACTTTAAGTGAAAATTTAGCCATCGTTCTCTAATCCTTGAGCACTTTAAATGTCTTTGGCAAGTCATAGAAGGCTTGTAAAGAATCATTTGGAGGCTCAAAACATCATTAAAAAGCCATTAAAGATCACACTGAGGTTGTTTTTGCTTTAACAGTGTAATTTCTGTGGTTTCTGCTACGGGATACAACAATGGAGCCTATTTGAGTGGTAGTGGAATCAGTTTCTTTGGCCAAATAGGCTAAAAGCACACACGGCAGATTCAATTACGCAGTGAAAAATTTGCTTTTAGACTATGAGCATTGGTTGATTTGAAACAGACCACAGTGGCCCAATTGCTGTTCGGTGTTCTCTGTGGTGCTGATATTTCAGAAGAATAGAAATAATGTGATGTAGTGTAGTTCTAGTCTGTTGTCCAGTTTGTTTATAAGAAATTTTTAAATTGAGAAACAATAAATCATCAATTATTAGCCTCCTAACTGCAACTTTTATACACCTCGTTACTGTACAGATAAGCACTAATATATAGATATGATCATTGACCTGTTGTCATTAGCTGCTTCATAGAAGATACGTGAAGAGGATGAACTTCTTTGTAAGTTGTTACAAATCGGGATTTTTAGATTGCATGTATATATTTGATACATAATGTATTTCTTTCCATTCCATCCATTCAAACGTAAGAAGAACATGTTCACAAATAAGTATTCTGCAGCACTATTTGAATCTAAACTTCCCACGGTCTAATAATGACTTTGGTGAATGTCGGAAGGTCCTTCTTTTAATTTCCAGCTGATAACTCAGAAAATCACCACACCATAAATGTTTTGCTTCATGTATTCATGAGGCAAAACATAAATAAATTAATACAACCAACCAGCAGTAAAGTGTCATTTTCAGCTGGTTGGTTGTATTGTTTAAATCTCTATGCTGACAGTGATCTACCCATCTGTTTTCTGTTTCACCTTAATTGGATATCACCCCTGTGGTGTGGTGGCGTAATGCATTACCATACAATTTGTAAACACTACTATAACCTTTTTTTGTATCTGTAATGAAACCAAAAGGAAACATTATTGTTAGTTGTCATGATTAGAAACATCAAACAGGCATTCTCCTTTTGCATAGATGTGACCACCAGAGTGTGCCTTTGTGTTTTATTTGATTTTTTTTTTTTTGTCCTTGTCTGATTTTAGAGCACCAGGCTGCTCTCTTGCAGCTGAAAAGAGAGTGCAAGGAGGATCTGGAGAGGATGCATGTAAGTTGACATAGTTACTGATGTGCACTAAAAAGTATCTATCAAGAACCACATAAATTTTTGAATGCAGATTTAAAATTCAGACAGCAAAATGCATAATTTATAAAGATACATTACGCACAGTTGTGTCAGGTATTTCTGTTTATTTTGATGAGTATGGATTACAACAGAAATGTCTATGTACTGCACAGTGTGTGCAGTGAATACTTAGTTGTGTTTCATTACATCACTTACCGCATCAGTGTTGCGGTATTAAGGTGTTGGGAAGACCAAGTCGCTTTGATTCAGTCTTCTGCTCGTCTGCTGTTGGGTCTAGTGTTAGTCCTTTCATTCTATTTAGGTCAGGTGAGTTTGACCTAAATAGAAAATTCAAGCACAGTAATGGACATTTAACCTAGTACTGTTAGACTTGGCAGTGTGAGAAGATGCAAAGTCCACGAAGGTTGTCAGCAGAAGGAAGCAGGAAGTGCTGCAGGATTTTCTTTGGTGATACAGTGGTAAAGCACAACCTATGTATGGAGGCCTTAGTCCTCAAGGCAGCTGTCACAGGTTCAAGTACTGGACTGATGACCTTTTCTGCATGTCTCCCCCCTCTCTCATTATTCACTTTCCTGCCTGACCACTCTCAAATAAAGGCCAATAAAACCTTTAAAAAAAAGAAAACACACATTAAGTAATCACTGGCAGATGACATGGCACTCCAAATCCACTGACTGCAGAAACTTCTCACTGGCCCAAAAACAACTTTTACCTCTCCACTCTGGCAACCTGAATTCCAAGTAAAATCTGCTTTCATCTAAAAAGAAGACACTGAGCAACAGTTCATAATGGTTCATATTGGTTTTAAGTCATTTTCATTTATATATGACTAATACAGAAATATTATATTTACAATATTGTTTTTTTATTAGCTGTAAGATTAAGTTGCATATACAACACATAACTAAACAGAAGAGTTTTTTATTATGAACAGAAGAGTTACCGTAGTTTGCTGCAGACCTTTTGCAGCTAATCACTTTGACCACAAGATGGCGCTGAGGGACCATAAAATGTTGACACATTCTACAGTCCATAAAAAATATGTTCAGGTTCGCTTGGAAATTCAGTTTTCTCCAAGTGTCTTCAAAGACTTTTTAATGAGTGACCAAATAATCAGTAATTGACCCAGAAGATATTTTAAACTTAAGACTAAATTCAGATGCATGTCTGTTTTGGAGAAACTTTATTGCTGGCAGTCTTGGTCCAGGCACTCCTTAAAAAAAGTGATGGCAAATTCCTATGGGATTATCCTGCTAGAATAATGAGTCAAATGAAGTAAAATTATTGTTGCCTTTATTTTTTTATTTATGTTTTTGTTTTTATATATTGATTGAAAATAAAGTTACAGTTAAAACAAAAATTAAAATTGGTAAAACCTTTATTAAAACCTGGGCCATTTTCTGTATAAAGATGTATCATTTATCACCATGGAGTCATTGATCTTTTATGGAGTTTTATTTTCTTTCTAGCTACACAGTTTTCTCTAAATCCCCTTATAAATGTTAGAAATAGTTAGACAAGAGTTTAGTGCTGTACAATGGAAACACCTGAACACTCTGTTCCCATTTTGCCAACTTAAATGAGTTTCTGCCATCTTTCTTAATTAGTTTCATTAATAAATTGCTTTCAGGGACACTGCCCCAAAAAGTCAGATCTTACCTTTGGTTTATTATTCGTCACTTTGCTGGAAGGCTTTATTTTATTGGTTTTATTGGCAAGTTTTTATTTTTTTTCTTAGAGTCAAAGCTTTTGTAGAAAGGTGTGTTTTCCTGTGAACTCACAACAGAGGGTGTGGACACACTTAATTCTAAGGTGACAAGAGTTAATAAAGAACATGTTGAAATTAATCACCAAACCTCTTTTCTTTGAAATCATTGCTGGTATGCATATCATTGTTTGAAATGCAAAATGAAAAACTGGAGTTGCTAGATTTCTCTTGACTCAAAAGTTATTGTAAGAGCAGAAAAACATTTAGCTGGGGAAAGTATACAGTTACATCATTGTTATTGTTCAGTCAAAGATTAATCTTTTCAAGGGCTCTTTTTGGAGTAATTATACACTCTAGTCTGAGTTCTGTCCAATAAAAACACTGTCTGCTCCTTGATACAGTTTTATTACATGACGACTGCAGTTTGGACCACTCTGTAATTCTTTTATGCCTGGCTTTCTGCTTTTACAGGCCGACTTTGAGCTTAAAATCTTCCAACTTCGAGGTGAGCATGCTGTCTCAATATCACAGCTGGAGGGAGCCCTTGTTAAGCTGCGGAAGGAAAAGGTGCAGAGTGCAGGCCAGGATTATAGTCCTGTCTGCGATGTGGCTGTATCCACCTCAGAAGATTTGACTCCTAAGACAAGTCGCACTGTGGGGATCCAGACTGACAGGGAGACCTTCATTAAGAGCCCAGAGGGGGATGGAGGAGGGTCCGCTCAAAGCCCCAACCAGCACCTGCGTAAAAAACTCAGCTTGGACTCAATCGGACTAAATGTGAAAGCCGAAGCAGGACTTGAACCTTCTGGACCTCCACCTCCTCCTCCCCCTCCAGGTCTGCCACAGAACCTTTCAGGACCACCTCCTCCCCCTCCTCCACCGCCTCTTCCAGGCTTGCCAATACCACCACCACCTCCTCTCCCCTTGCCAGGCCACGCTGGAGGGCCACCTCCACCGCCTCCACCACCTCCTCCTCCAGGAGGTGGTCCACCGCCCCCTCCTCCTCCCCCTCCTGGCATACCTGGAGGTGGTCCACCTCCCCCTCCACCTCCTCCAGGTTGCGGACCTCCACCTCCGCCCTCAATGGGGGGTTTTGGCCTGAAAGTTGAGGCTGCCCCGAGAAAACCTGCCATTGAGCCTGCCTGTCCCATGAAGCCTCTGTATTGGACCAGGATTCAAATACAGGAAAACACGTATGTAAATTTACTAACCTTCTTTTTTTCTATATTTGTTTTACATTTTTTTTACAAATGTATTCAAAAGCAAAACAAAAGAAGCAGCATCAACACACCGTGTCGTACAGTGCCCTGTATAAGCACTCATTTCATCCTTGAACTTTTCCCACATTTGGTCAAATTACAAGAAAGTATGTGATGACTTTGCATGACTGACCAAAGACAAAGAGTGCATAGCTGTAAAGTGGATGGAAAATTGGCTGCACTTTACACAAATGCCCTTAAATAAAAATCTTTCTAAAGTTATGTATTTGGTAAACAAATTCCAGCAGATTTTAAGCCAGAGGTCCACCATCCATCAGGAAGCTAGAGCTACAAAGGAGTGTTTGAAATCACAGAACATTCATGATTTAGCATGCTTCAGACCTAAATCCAAATGAATACCTGTGGCAAGACCTGAGAGTTGAGGTTCATGGATCTCTCTGGCCAATCTTAAGGTCTTCAAAGCTGGTTGAGTCATGCAAGGTGGATTTACAGAGTTTTGAATAATGGGGTCTGAAAACAAATTCATATTACCCTCGATTGATTTGTACCCCAGTCTACCTCCAAATGATGCGTAATATTAAGTTGGAGAAAATGTTTCAGATGTATAAATGACTTCGAAAGACACTGTAGGCAACAACAGATTTGATAGCAGATATTTGTCCTGTGCAGGACTTTTTAGGGTAGTTCAGACATTCTGGTCAGTTTTAATGGTTTACATAAAAAGGGCCAAAGCATTCGGAGATATAGTTGTTCCTCCACGCTCCTGCATTTAAGGGTTCTGTTGAGATACTCAGTAACAGTTAATTGGGTCATTCAGGGCATTTGCAGTCACTGTGATTGTTGCCCAAGAGTTCCAGTCTTCAAGGTTTATGGCCTTGTATTTCCACGGTTGGATTAGTGGGGGAAAGCTGAACTGTGGTTCCCTCGCAGGTCCTCAGCTGTGTCAGAGGGCCGCTTGTTGCCCAACAGCTTCATGTGGGCTATAAATCAAACTGTAAAAAGACAAGTTAAGGAGCATTAAATGGGTCAGGTGTTTAACTACAGCTGGATTAGGTCAGTTAATGGTGTGAGGGTCTTCAGTATAAGGAAGAAGCAATGTCTAAACAGTTGGCAGGACAGAGCTTTCTTGTAAGAAACATAAGCAAAGCCTTGTTTCTGTTTTAAATTGACACATTTTGTACAATTCAGCTGAGAAAGAAGAAAATTTACCCATGAGCGGAAGAAAACAACTGCAGCAATCTGCTTTTGTTAGGGTGCTCAACCTAAATGGTAGAATTCACTATAAACATTGGTTCTTCTTGAGCATACACCTTCCATTAAATACAATAACTCTAATGAATCAGAAATAGTCTGATTTTAGTATTTAAATTATCTTTGCTCACTTGGATGTCTTTGGTATAAAGCCATTTCTAACTTTGGAGCTCATTGATAGAGATGGATCCTTAAAAATACATTTGAAAAGATGCAAAAGCTGCTCAGCTATTGTGAGGGAGGCTGCATTGCTGTAAGAATAAGGCCATTCCATTGGTAATTGGAAAATGCCCAAAGATTTTTTTGACATGCTATTGAACTTTGTTTTTTTTTAACTGTACCTTTTTTTATCTTGATTTTTTATTTTTGATCTAATTTCTTGCAGTCAGTAACAAGCTTCACAGTTGAAGTAAAATACCTTTGAAATGTAAAAAATAATGCAAGGAATATTGCATACTATATTGTATTATACATGCAATGGCAGAGTTTAGACATTCATCAATGATTACAGAAAGGACAATTTTCCAAAATGGTATAAAACACAAGACAGAAGCTGTTCAAGGTGGCTGCCAAGTGGCCGACAGAAACACTGCAGGAGCTGTAGGACTTTCCAAGAAGGACTGGTAGTGCTTTACGTCTTCTAAATTCTCCATTTGTTTGGACTAAGGAATAGAGTTCCAAGACAGAAGTGTTTCTTCCAAAGAAAACTTCCAGGCCTGTGTAAAACTTCCAATAACCTCGTGGAAGAATGCTCTATATTTTGAAGGAAGCAAACTTGAACTTACTTGACAGAAACGCCACTGTGCAATACAAAAATAACCCAACCTGTGAAACATGTTCGAGGAATGATTTTCTGTTGACGGAACTGGGAAGTCATTTTAACTTATGTGGGCAAAATGATCGGCTTTGGCTCACAAGCTTTAGAAAGTTAAGCTGAAGAGGGATTTGGCTTTTCAGCATCACAGTGAGGCCAAACATAAATCAAAATCAACAAAGCAATTACTTTAGCAGAATAAAACAGAAGTTTTGGAAGTTAGTCCAGACCTTTTGGTTTCACCTATAGGATGTGGACAAGAGATGCCCTCACCGCCTGAATTTGCAGAATAATTTAAGTAAATATTACAAAGTTATGCATGATACTTTTTCTTACTAAAGAATGTTGAATGCTGAAATTAAATCTTACAGTGTTCCACCGGTATATCAGTTTAAGATTCTGCACACTTTGTCACCACTTGTTTCACTAGCTGTTTATTTTTTTTGTTTATCTTTCCTCTAATAAAGTTGTAGTTACATTATCTAGGACATTGATCACAAAATGCAAACTGTAATGGCTCTAAAAATGTTATAATTTTAACATGAGTGTCTACTCTTAAGAGCCACTGTGTTAAATGTATTTACAAATTATAATGCACGAAAGTCTTGCTTGGGACTTGGATGCAGTTTTCTTTATTAGTCTACTCTATGTCAAAGTTAACCGGTTCTTTGTTTATGCAAGTTCAGCATGGAGAACAAAACCAACACAGTAACATCATGTTCTGAACTAGAAATCCTTTTGTAAGATTTTTCTTTTTTACTCCAAGAAACCAACAGACACCTTTTCTTTGCAGTTTAAACTCTAATAACCCTCGTGTTAATGCTTTGTTTCCAGATTTACTTTCACTCTCTAAATATGACTTGACAGATGAGCCATAATGACCTTTAAGAAGAGCAGCAATGTGTGAGAAGATAGTACAAAATTATGAGCATCAACATTCCACGCTCTTTGTTTAGAATAGGCTCATTTAATTTCAAAGCTGTTGATTGGGCTGTTGATGTCAGACTTTGTGGAGAAAAGCAAAGCCAGATGCGAGCAAAGATGTGTTTGCAAGAACAACACACTGAACATCTTCTTGACTTTAACCACCTTTTGTTTCTGTCTGTTTGTTTCTTTCCTTCCCTTGTAACTCAGCAACTTCCAAAAACAGAAAGTTTTTCTCCCAATTTTTTATTTTTTTTTCGTCCTTGTGGGAAACGATCCCATAATACAGAAACAAGTGTGCCTGAAACGTTTGTTATTTTTATCACCTAGCTCATAAACATCTCTTTTGAAAGTGGAGATCGCAGGAACTCCTGCCAAGTTTTTGTCGGCCTGCGAAATGGAAAATGGAAAACAGGTCAAATAAACATTAAATGAGTTTCCACAATTTTGTTAAACTCAAGTAACCTTTTTGCCTGTCTGCCATCACAGCTGCTGTGTTTAAATGTTTTACTCCTTGTAACTTGACTTTTGATGTCTTATTTGTTTTTAAAAAATAGCAACAACACACTCTGGGGTTGTCTAAAAGAGCCTGACATCGTCAACACTAACGAGTTTGAGGATCTTTTCTCCAAGACCACAGTCAAGCAGAAGAAGAAGCCCTTGTCAGACACCTATGAAAAGAAAACCAAAGCCAAGAAGGTACGTTCTGTTCCACAACTCCTGTGCTCTGTTTCCATCTGTTGTTATTAAGCCCTCTAATGTTTAGTGCCTTTCAAAAGCATTTTTGTCATATTTTTTCTCATTTCAGCCTTTAGCCTCCTTTTTACATCTCAAAACTGACATTTATGCTTACAATCACAGCGAGTGAATTATTACCACAGATTCTGTTAGATGTAGGCTGTCTTTGACTGGGCCTTTCTGACAATGCAGTGTAATATTCTTGAAACATAACCTCAGTTTGTTTAGATGATAGGCCATGTTTTGCAGTTTGACTCTATAATATATTACGTGACCTCTGAAGGTGACATTGGGTGTTTTAGATATTTTTGAATAAAATGGGGTGATCACAATTGAATGTTAATCTTTTCCAATTTTTAATTGTTAAAACATTTGAAAAGCATGGCGCTGTTTCCTTTTTCCTATTCACACCTATTCTTCGTTTTGATTGTTCACATAAAATCACATAAAATATAGCATTATATGACTGTGGAATGAAAGAATGTGGAAAAGTTTAAGAATGTTCTTTTGCAAAGTGGCATTTCATTAGTTTGGAAGCAGTTTTTGCCTGAAAACCACCTCCTGTCTTGTTTTGGGCCAGGTGATCGTGATGCACAGGACAGTAGTAGAGACAGGTTTTCTTATTCTAATACCGCTTGTGTAACCCTTAAGCGAAAGCATAGTAAGTCAAGAAAAACCAAGAGAGATGTATGTTAGTTGAATTGATCCTTGATCTTGGTGTCTTGTCCAATGATGCAACTCGGCACTACTCCTAGAGCCAGCTCTGTGTCAGCGTCCTTTCTGCCATATGGTCCTCCCTGTTGGCGTCCAAGCAGTTAAAAATCAGTCGCTGACCCAGACTGGCCCTCTAAATCCATACACGTCCCCTATTCTGATCAATTTGTGAAGGCTCCACTTTGCTCCAGCTCCACTTTGCTCCAGCCAATGTGTGTGTGTGTGTGTGTGTGTGTGTG
Organism: Micropoecilia bifurca; assembly: GCA_903067075.1. Taxonomy (NCBI): domain Eukaryota; kingdom Metazoa; phylum Chordata; class Actinopteri; order Cyprinodontiformes; family Poeciliidae; genus Micropoecilia; species Micropoecilia bifurca. The sequence continues at coordinate 99,500 of CAEGAF010132013.1, forward strand.
TGTGTGTGTGTGTGTGTGTGTGTGTGTGTGTGTGTGTGTGTGTGTGTG